>JAJTWQ010000359.1:0-165663 GCA_029007595.1 Solanum commersonii | reverse complement strand
AATCAAATAGATTTTGGCGAAGACTGTGAATGCTAATAAAATGGATTGGTCAAGAAAGCTTGATGATGTTCTATAGTCCTATCGCACTGCATACAAGACCCCTATAAGTATGTCCCCTCACCAACTTGTATATGGGAAGTCTTGTCATTTACTGGTAGAGCTAGAGCATAAGGCAATGTGGGCAATGAAGAAGCTAAATTTGGATTGGGGCGCCGCATCTAATCAAATAATGAATGACTTGAATATGCTTGATGAGTTTAACCTAAAATCTTATGAAAGTTCAGCCTTGTACAAAGAGAAGATGAAGCGGTATCATGATCAAAGAATTGTAAAGCGAGAATTTGTGGTTGGCGATCTTATGCTTCTATTCAACTCTAGGTTGCGCTTGTTTCCAAGCAAACTCAAGTCCAAATGGACTGGGCCATTTTTTCTTACAAAAGTGCTCCTCCAAAGAGCGATTGAGCTTGAGAATAGTGAAGGAACAAGGTTCATGGTAAACGGCCAAAGGATTAAGATCTATTTGGGAAATGTTGAATGTGTGCAAGAAGTGATTGAGGCCTACAATCTTGATGAAGTCTGAGTAATCAAGAAACTTGCATCGTGTCGCGACGTTAACTCAAGCACTACTTGGGAGGCAACTCAAGATGTACAATCTAGCCAGTGATAGATTTTTGTTTTCATTTAGTAGTTTTCTTTGTTTAATTGCATCTCTGTATCAATTTAGTTTTTTTAGTGTTGGCTAGAATTAGCATAGGGTCCATGTCTAAAAAGTGTCCAGAAAATGTAAAAAGAATAGCCTAATGGTTGCTACATGTGCAAGTATGCTATGAAAAATCTGCAGAAAATGGTGTGGTGCAGAGGTTTACGGACCCCATCGACGGTCCGTCGTTCTATCCACGGACCGTGGATGGTGTCCGTAGATCCCAGGTAAGCCCCTAAACTTTTCCAAGTGTAAGAGTGATCTACGGTCCCAATCTACGGATCGTAGATCGACTCACGGACCGTAGACGGGGTCTCGTGGGTCCAAACCCTAATTTTGTCTGACCCGACTCGGACCCCCTTATTTAAAACTCCCCTAATTGCAAATCATTTCCACTTCCCCCCATTCACTCTCCAACCATTTCAACTATTCCATAACCTCCCTAAATCACTCCATAACTCCCCCATAAAATCATCCCTTCCATTCCCCCGTAATTCTAACAATTCCTTTCCATTCCGAATACAACTCATTTCATATTCCACAAAAGGGGTCCGGTGTTGGGTTAGTAACGAAGAGGTGATTCTTTGGTCTTGCAAAGCCTAGTGTCGTCACGTAATCATCCCACTACTCGTTGCTTTTAGGGTAATAGACTTTCCCCTCACTTTGAATTTTGGTTCATAGATTTAATATAGAAAGTCGGGTGTTGGGTCTTGACCTTGGGTAATTGTTAGATGAAATTGCATAATAAAATTGGAAGTTACAATACCCTTGGAACGATAGATTGATTGTGTTGCCTTGTTGTATGTGATTATAAGTCTAAATGTACGTTTCGACTTAGGGTTCCAAAGTTTGTCTTAAATACTTGTTAAAATGATTAATCGGTATCCTAAGAATGACACACTAGCATGATTCAATGTTGAAATGCATGGTTAGACTAGGATATTGTTGAAAATGGTCTAAGATGTGGACTTGAAAATAAAGAATGGCTGAAACCTGGCACAGATCGCATCCACAATACCCCATCTACGGACCATAGATCAATCTACGGACTAAGTATGAAACCACGAATGTGGACTACGATCCGTAGATCAATCTATGAGCCATTCTGTACATCCGTGGTTTCTATCTACGACCAATATTGTTGGTCCTCTAATCCATGGAATGGTTCCACGGACCATAGATCAATCTACGGACTAAGTGTGAAACCACGAATGTGGACTACAATCCGTAGATCAATCTATGAGCCGTTCTGTACATCTGTGGTTTCTATCTGCGACCAATATTGTTAGTCCTCTAATCCATGGAATGGTTCCACAGACCATAGATCAGTCTACGAACTGTACGTCCCCTCCGTGGATGACTACTGTAGCTTCTGTCTGATTTTTTTTTGGGAATTTGTTACTGTTCGTGTATAGTTCTAAATTTTTTTAGTTTGTTTAGAGTTAGTTTTGGTACTAATATCACTTCCACAGGTACGATGGCACCCAGAAGCTAGTCACCTACTCAAAACAGGGCAAGTCAAAATCTGTTGCTCCTAGCTTCAGGTTAATCGATGAGGACACGGACACAGAAAAAGATCCAGCATACGTTCCTCCTAACACAAGGACTTCTCCCATAGCACCCCGAACAACCAAAGGCACCCCTCAAAAGGTGATTCCTAACATAGTCACTGTCTCCTAGTCTGATGAGGAGCACACATTGATCGGGACACCAACTGGGGCCGCTTCCAGTTCAGCTAATGGGTCAACGTCTGGCTTTGAGTCTGCCCAGGCTTCAGGCTCTGAGTCTAGCCATACTTCACGGTTCGAATCTGCCCATGCTGCAGGTTCCAGTGCTAAATCAGCCACAAGGTCCAGTGAAAATAATCAAGCAGCCTCGTCTGATGAGGCCACTAGCTCAGAGTCAGTAACTGCACCATGGAATAATGATCCTACTCCAGTAGCCAGCGAGCCAAATAGATGGTGTGTAGAGGGACAATGGCAAATTTATCGGCATGCCAAGATGAAGAATGACAAAGAGAAGATGGCTCTACTTATTACAGAGGAGCGCAGAGTCCTCACTAGGAGCTTGCACAATGTCCCTCACATCCACCAGCTTTTTAACCTTCACAAGTTTGACTGGATGGCTTGAGACCCAGGGACTTATAGCGAGGAGATTGTGTGGGAGTTATACGCCTCCTATACTGCCACCCTCTGTGGGTCGATCTCCAAGCAGTCAAAGCCCTTAGCCCAAGATCCTCTCACTTCCACTATGGTCCGAGGTTGTCCGGTAAACATATCACAGGCCACCATCAGCTACTTTCTGTATGGGCTTACCACAGGTCACTCTTGGTCACTAAACACAGTGAAGTTTGATTACAGATGGGACATCGTGCGAAGCGGTGTTTTCCAGAGGAATATTGAGCAGCGAGAGGTTGTTATACTATGGTTGGCTAAGTACATTTTTGTAGATGGCAAGCGTGCGGAGTGGGTCGCCACACCACAGTTAGGTATTCGAAAGGCTACATTAAATTTTGCGGCCAAGTTCTTCTGGTTGTTAGTGCGTAACAAAGTTTTGCCTACAAAAGATGACAACCAACTCACTTGGGACAGAGCGGTCATGGTTGCATCATTAGTAACAGGAGTGGAGATTGATTTTGCCCGCATACTGCTGGTAGAGATTCACGAGAGGGCATTCAAGACCTCCACTACTTACCCCTTTCCATGTTTGATTTTCCATTTATGCAGGGACTCTGGAGTGCCGATTTGGCATTGTGATAGGTTGATCCACCTTACCGAGACTTTGGATATAGACCTCATCCGAGATGAGGCAAATGTGGCGGCACCTTATACATAGCCCTAGATTGAGGTACCTCCCTTAGGCACAGATCTTGCAGACACGGTGGGGCAGGCACAGGGCGGTGACCCCATTATACCAAATCACTCTAATACTATCCTGACCTCCTCTTCCCATGCCGCTAGTATGGCTCCTAGTTCATCCCGGTCCACACCACATTTAGTAGCTACTGTCGTCTCGTTGGCCAGAGTACAGAAATTAGAGGCTCAGATGGCCACACTACTGCATCACATCCAGCCACGGATACAAAAGTCGATAGACTAGTCCGAGGCTAGAATGGAGCGAAGGATGGAGGGCATGATGGATGGGAAGGTCTAGGCTGTTAATAAGCGTCTTGATGCCTTTGAATTGCGAGTCCTCGAGCGATCAGCCCCGGCCATAGATCTATCCTCTTTTCAAGTTGAGTTAGCCAGTCTCTGGACCGACGTTGATGCCATTCTTGCCACCCCTACAGTTGAGCCTCAGGCTGCACCTACTGTACTAGCTGATGATATGGTATTGGATGCTTTATTCAGTGGGACCGTGGAGGAGGGGCTTGAACATACACATGCCAAAGGTAAGAGGCACCGCTCTAGTCGCACAAAGGAGGAAAAATCTCAAAAGAGACAGCATAGGCAGGAGAAGGAGGCTAGGAAGGCTTTGATTTTAGATGAAGAGTTGCACCAGCAGAGGGTGCGTGAGAGTGTTGCAGGGGCATCGAGTTCTGCCCCAGTTGTAGAGGTCCCGCCTGTTGTGAGCACCACTGATGGTGCTATAATGGATGATGTGGGCACTACTGAGGGTGACCCAACTACTGTTCCGACGGGCTTCGAGAAACCGAACCCACCCACTCATTCATGATTTATCGGCGCTATGCGCCACAAGTTTGCTTCACCCAATCCATTATCTTTTACTGTTCATGTATGCATTGGGGACAATCACATCTAATTTTGTTGGAGGTGGGGTAAATGGATTGTGAGTGATAGGATGAAGTTTGACTAACCCAACTCATAAAACCTCTCTTGGGGTTTTCTTGCATGTGTTCTTTTTCCCCAAGAGACTGTTTAATTTCTATTGAACTGGCATGTGTTAGGATTATATGTATAGAAGCATGAAAAAAAATGAAGCATGATGGCTTATGAAAAATATACATGTCCAAATTTTGTGATATGTGCTAGAATTGGTAGGCTAAGACAAGTTGAATGGGTTGGCTCTGAGTATGACATGATAATGAATCAACTTGATGGCATGACTTAAGCTAAAACTTGAAATGGGTAATCTGATAATGAAACTATGTGCCAAGAGCGTGTAAGAATAGTTGATTGTTCAAACAGATTTTGTGAAAAACTAGAACTTAAATAGTTAGTCCTGCTAAGACAATTAAATCTAGAGGTTAGAAAGTGATCATAGGCCCTTGTTCTGATAAGTCCACAAATTTCCTAAAAGAAGGATCTAACCAAATGAAATAAATACTCCCTTTGATCCAAATGCTTTGAGCCTAAAATTAAACCATTTCTTTCTAAACCCCAAACTCACCTTTCCATAATTGACTATGTTGGCCCCGGTCCCTTCTTGGACATATGCACCTCGACTTAGGCCAAAAGCCTAAGTTGAGGGTGGCTAATGTAAAAATTAACTTCAATCTTGGCCCTGACCCAATATTGGGTATTGTGCAACCCAACCAATGGAAAATCCATAAAGTTGAGGGTGGCTATGAAAGAGGAAACTAAAAGAAAAATGGGTATGAAAAGAGTTTGATGTTGAAAAAGAGAGGAAAGGATGTGACTTGTTGAAAGCTAAAAAAAGGGAGGGGGGGTTACAAAGTCTAAAGTCACATCCATGGTTGAAGAGAAAATCAAGGGAAAGAAGGTACAACGGTAGGATGGCAAAAATAGGGTAAAAAAGGGTTGAAAGCCTAGTGTAATGTCAAGGAGGGCAGAAAGTCACTAAGAAGTACCCAAATGTACCACACCTGACCCTGAGCCTACGTTACAAGCCAAGAAAGTCCTATAGTGATCCTAGAGTCTAGTTTGGAGAGTCTAAGCAGTGAAAATAAGGGCAAGCCTATAGTACTGAGCACTAAATGTACTTGAAATTATTTCTAAGTGTGAGTGTTGAATGAATCCTTGTACTCAAATTCATAAGTCATTATGTGACAGAAAAGGGATTTCGTTTGAATTAAGGGCACTAGTTACGTTGTCGGAAAGTTGGTACCTTGGTTATAGAGAAACAGTGTATGTTGTGTGTTGGTTGGTTGATTGTTGTCATGGTTTGATCTGCATGAATTAGCTTGTCGAGTCTACGAGAACAAATTTTGTACTTGAAAAGAGAGTGGGGTAAAGAGCCATGAGATTTCTTGTGCTTGAAATGCTTGCGTCTATACAAGTGTCGTTTAGAGTCTTAGTGCATCACTTGAGGACAATTAACGAATTTAAGTTGAGGGTGTTGATATACCGTGAGTTTACGGTATTTCTGATACATTTCACTTACAATTTGTGTGTGTCTAGGGCCTTTTTGTGTTGGTTTTTTTGTGTTTTTGTCATATTTTGCAAGAAAGATGTTCAGGCATGGAAGTAAAGAGAGAGCTGAAAGAACTGTAGAAAAGGGCATCTACGGAGGTGATCTACACACCGTAGGTCCATTGACGCTCCGTAGGTGATGGTCGTAGATCAACAGGCAAGGCATGGAAGGCAAATCAAGGAAATCTGACCAAGGGTGGAACCACGGTGGCCATTGACGGTCCATAGATTTATCTACCGACCGTACTGTTGATCCATATATTGATACTGCGAGGGTTCCCGTACCTGAATTTTGGAAGATTCTAAGTGTGGAGCTACGGAATGGGATTGACGGATCGTAGATCAATCTACGGTCCGTACTGTAGCTCCGTCGTTTGCTTCAGAGAAGATGACTTTTTGAAGTTGAAATAATTTCTAGGTCTTGGCTGACGGAAGGGACTCACGGACCGTAGATCCATTGATGGTCTGTGAGTCAGTCTCATGGAATGAAGATGCGTGCCTGAACAAACATTCCTTAATTTGTTTCCCTTTTAATTTAGGACTTGTTTTCTATAAATAGGGCATGTAAACCTCATTTTTCGGGTTAGACTTTGTTACTTTTGTTTTACTTTGTGACTTTGGAATTTATTTTTGCAACTCTAGCAATTCTTGATTTCCAAAAGTTAGTTTTGAAGATTTGGTTTCCAATTCAAGTTGAATTTTTGGGTTTATTTTTCTCAACTACGTAAGTTCATAATTCTTTCATCTAAATCAATGAATTGTGTTCATATGATTATGGATAACTAAACTCCACAACTAGGGTTGTGGGATCCATGAGCGATTAACAAAGTATGAATAGTAAATAAGCAATTTGTGAATAGTGTTTTGCATGCATTGATAATTCTTTCATTTAGAAGTCTTTTTAACAGTGACCAACGTTAGAACTTGCCTCGTTACTATTTGCCGGACCAAGGAGGTAATTAACGAGAAAAGAATTATCAACATAGATTTAATGTGATACTATCTAATAGGTTAGTGTCGATTGGTGCAAAGTAATAACTAAGCCAAACATCGATTATGATGTCTAATATGAGGTAAAGGTAAAGGTTAGTAAATTATACACACGTACTCGGATCAAGGTGCGGGGTGAAATTCTCTAGATGCCGGACCAAGGATTTAAAGATACCTAACTTATCACTTTGTATGTAATACACTAGGAAAGGATTGCTATTACTAGGATTACTGAGTTATGAGCTTCTGGTGAATACGTATACCCTAGTTAATTCTTTCATCCTATTAACAACCAAAAATTGACTTTTGTTTACTGATAACTTATTGAATTCTTATAATTTATTTCACAAATTCCCCCTTTTTAATTACTTGTTTCTGGATGTAATTTCACTAAACGAATATAAGTGTAGGTTAAAGTTAAGTCTAAACCATTTTCCTCATGGGATCGACCCTAACCTACAAGTTGGGTTCTTTACTTGATAACGATCGTTTACGCTTCTTTAGGTAGGTGTAATTTGAGCATATCATATCGCATCATCTCTGTGAGCCTCATCACCGGCCTGAACGAGGTATATCTCCTCCTCCGAGTCGAAAACCACATCTAAGCTAGTATGTGCATGCTCCTCATTTGTCGAAATATCATTCTCAACCAGCTTATGCAACTCAGGACCAATGCCAAGTAGTGCCTTGACATGGTTATTCAGAAGGTAATGCCTCGCGACCTCGCCCAATTGCATATCTGTAGAAGCATGGCATCCATTCTGATGGCGTAGCATCTCTAAGCCATACATCCTCGCCATGATAAGATCATCTCTCCTATGACATTCAACGGTAGTAAGAGTTGGACCAAACTCAATGTACGACCCCTTTGTTCAAGTAATGTCCACTGGCGCTAGATATAAAGGAGCCATGTAGTCCAAATGTTCTTCAGGAATACATGCAGCATGACATATCTTGGTAACCAAACCACCAAAAGCATACTTGTGCCATTTGTGCACCCAGGCCTTGTGCATAGCAGATTTCACAATGGCTCTGATGTTCAGCTCCATACTAGTCATCAAGGCATATACCAAGCACACTCGGTCACTAGTGATAACAGTGTAGTGTAGACTCGGTATCAAACAGTTCATAACCACCTTCATCCAAACATTTGTCTCCCAAAGCATGTAAGCATAAGGAAGAGATTGGTGATATCTCTTCCCACTATGCTTTGTCCATTGAGCTATGAACTGTGGACCGCACAACATGTGTCAAATAGCCTGGTATGGAGGGCATATGTTCAACCTTGTCAGCACAAGCGGGGGCTTTATGTTGATAGAAATAATGTCCTCGAATGCTTATTTTGTCTCAATATCTGATGAAAACTCTTAAGTTTCAGGTATTTGAAGTTTTAGTGGAAGCATGGCCACTTAGGTGGAAAAAGGAATAAAAAGTCTAAAAAAGAACGAAGAATCTTAAGCATGAGCATCGCCAAGAACATTTGGCGATTCATTAAAAGGACATACTCCACCCTCTGTTCCAGCATGCGAAGCCCTGAAGGAAGAGGATCAAAAAAGGCGATGAAAGGAGCAGTCGGCGCTTTGCCGAATAGTTTTGCGAAGCATTACTATACCGCCCAATGGTCCATAATGTGAAGATGTTATAGGCAAACACTCAACGGCGATAAGACAGAAGAAGGGCGAGTCGCAGAGTCATTCGGCGGACTCAACTAACCTCGCCGAACTATTCGCCTGCACTAATTTCTGATAGCTATAAATACTAAAATGTTTATTAATTTTACAAGTTCCGAACCATTATTATTATTTTTAGAATAGAATAGTACGTTTTTAGATATTTTCTCTCAAGTTTGGAGAGGGTTTTGCAGGAGACTTGAAGAGATAAGGATTTCATCTTCCCCAAGTTGGAAGTGGGTCTTATCCATTCTTCTTCCTTTGCTTAAATCAAGGTTTAATTTCTTATACCCATTTGATTTTAGAATCATTTAGGTGTATTTTGTTATTTCTTGATGTGTAGCTAAAACCCCATTCTTTGGGTGTTATTTAGCAAATATGTGTTGATATTGTTGTTGGGTCTTGCTTGCTAATAGAGTAGATGTATTTTAATGATGATTTCACCTAGTGTTTGTGGTTTAATTTAATGGGTTTGTAGTTGCAAATAAAAAACAACCCATGTGTTTTTGGCTTGCCCGAGAGGGAGGTCGCAAAACCAAGATTACTAGACTGATGGCCTAAGGAGTGGATGTACATGAGTTTCAGCCCGAGAGGGTGAGCCCTAGTCTCATATCCTAACACTCAACTCGAGAGAGTGAGTGGGGTAAGGCGTAGGTTGGTCTTCATGCGGCAAATGGGTGTCCGAGAGAAACCCATTTGAAACAGGGTAAGTTGCCCGAGAGGTAACTTATTTCCATCTAAAGATTAGCCTAGTCACTATTATCTTGCAAATTTCCTGTTGAAAGCATGTACCTAACAATTTATCTCAACTTGTATTGTGGTCACACCCCAAGAACATTTCCTCATACTTGATTTGCTTGCTAATTTTTGTTGTTTTTACTACTTGTGACACAACCCCCAATTGATATTTGACACTTTTGTGTCGCCGCCTTTAATTTAACATGTTTTTGTTCATTAATGTCTTTAGCTACGACTAGTTAGAGCTTAATTTTATTTTTCTATCAATTCTCAAAACCACTCCCTTGGGACACGACCCCAACCTTTAGTTGGGTTACTATACTATCGACGATTGTAGACACTCATACCGTAGGTTAGTGTCATTGGTCACGATAAGGATCAATGAACTCCATTCCTAGTTCCCTAATCCTCCTTAGGATCTGTCGGAACTCACGTGCCAGACTGTCCCTGTTAATACAGACATCAGAGAAGTAAGAGGCCTCAATGTGTTTTTATACCATTCCTTCCCTTCCTTGGTTACAGCCTTAACCCCGAACTCCCTGGTTTACCCCCTTGGAACTGCAGGTGCAAGTGAGACATTCCCACTTTGGGAAGGTTTCTTATGGCTTGAAGTGGCTTCTTTGCCAGGTCTGTGTGAACTTGACATGATTACCTGCCAAATAGGACAAAGTTCAGCCCAATTGACTACATAATAATTAGAAAAATATGGGTGATGTGCACACACCACCCCACACTTAGTTCAATGCAGTCTCATCTTAGGTACTCAGACTTCCCAAAATATGACCAACAACATACTCAAGTAATCATCACGTTCATCAAACTAGATAGGCATCACAATATCAGTTACAACTATGCAACAATTAGGTAGTGCTACTCAAGACTTCACACAAATAAGATAGACCTTACTAGTCAAGGCATTCAAAGAAACTAAAGCAATTCACACCAAACTCTACATCCATCATTACTTATTTAGAATACAATCCCCTGCAAGCATACATAACCCGCATATCTTTGCCTAATCAATGCTAGAACAATAATAAAGAACATGAGGTGATTTTTACTGAAGAATTCAAAATCACCTATACCCGCAATATTACCCACAACATCAATGAATGAGTAACCAAGGCACATTATATTCAAGGATTCGAACATTCCCACAAAAAAATTTCAACAAACACTCCCAACCATGCCTAACCTACATTCTACACCCTATCAATTCAACCTAAGAATCAAATAATAGTGTATTTCTACTTAGACTTCGAAACAACCATATGATCATAACAAATAGCCTTCTCACCACAACCCATCAACTTCAAACAATTTCCCTACAATTCCCACCCCAACTTCCCAAAATGACAGTTATCCCGAGCAAGAACAATTATAACGCGCAAGAAGAACTTAAAGTACATAACTGGAGTTCTGAAATTGGGGAAAAATTGACAGGAAGTAAAGTTGCCTTGACTCAGCGTTTCGGATTTAAGCCGAAAAATTGCAAGAAGAGGTGAAGGGGGAAAATCGTCGGGGTTTGATGGAGAGTAATGGGAATAGACGGGTGAATTTAGGGATTAAAAAGGGAATGGGTCAGGTTATTTCCAAAGGAAACGGGTAACACCCATTTAATTAATGAAAACTAAATTTTACTTACCTGGGGCGCGATGCGGGGTTGACATGAAGTCCACTGGAAATTTAATTCCAGGCAAGGCCAATATTTGACCATTAGTCCACGATGGAACAGAGTGGCCTTTTTAATGATGTAAACTTTAAGTCCCATTAAAATCAAAATATCAGGCCCCCTCCACAACACGCTTGCTACACAAAGGGCTCTGCCTCAATTTGGACCAGGCGAGGAAAATTTTTTGCCCCACCTCCACGACGCGGCTCCCACACAGAGCTGCCTTAGGCATAGATTCCTGCTTCTTGCACATGTTCAGCACACAACCTATTAGTTAAAACACGATGGGTTGTCTCCTATCCAGCACCTTAGTTTTGGTTGTGGCACGACTCATATTTTTGTATTTTTTTGAATATTTCATTTTTTAAAAATAAAATAACTAAACAAAATCAAATAAATCCTAACTATTACAAGGGTTCACAGGTTGCCTCCCGTGTAGAGCTTGATTTAATGTCGCGGCACGACCCATCCCATGACTCATTCGTCATTTATTGTGAGCGCTTCAAGCTCACGATCCACATTATTCCCAAAATAGTGCTTGACCCTTTGACCATTCACAAGGAAAGTAGAGCTCTTATCCTTGTTCTGTAGTTCCACAACACTATGTTGGGTCATCCTTACCACTTCGAAAGGACGACTCCACTTAGGCCAAAGCTCTCTGGGGAACAACTTCAACCTCGAGTTAAATAACAACACCAGTTGACCAGGCTCAAAGGTGTGTGACACAATATGCTTGTCATGCCACCTCTTGGTCTTCTCTTTGTACAGCTTAGCATTCTCATAGGTGTGAAGCCTAAACTCCTCTGATTCATGCAGCTGTGTTATTTTCTTCCTACCGGCTAACTCAGCCTCCAGATTCAGCTTTTTTATTGCCCAATATGCCTTATGCTCCAATTCGGCTGGTAGGTGACAAGCTTTTCCAAACACCATTCGATGAGGAGAAGTCCCTATCGGTGTTTTGTATGCAGTTTGATATGCCCTCAAGGCATCATCTAGTTTTTTAGCCCAGTCTTTTCTTTGGGCATTCATAGTATTCTGGAGAATCTGTTTGACCTCTCTATTAGACACTTCCACCTGCCCACTAGTTTGGGGATGATATGTTGTAGCCACTTTTTGTCTCACCTCATATTTGGCTAACAGATTATGCACTAAATTATTAATAAAGTGCGTACCTCCATCACTGATCATAGACCTTGGAGTTTGGAACTAGGTGAAGATGTGTTTCCGGATGAACTTCACAACCACTTTTGCATCATTGGATGGTAGTGCAACTGCCTCCACCCACTTAGACACGTAGTCCACTGCAACTAGGATGTATTGATTACCACGGGACGATGGGAATGGTACCATAAAGTCTATCCCCCATGCATCAAAGATCTCAAGCTCCAGTATATTGCTCAATGGCATCTCATGACTTCTTGAAATGGTGCACATCCTTTGGCACTAATTGCAGCCTTTCACAAACAAAGCAACATCTTTAAACATAGTAGGCCAAAAGAAACCAAATTGCAATACCTTATGCGCAGTTCATTCGCCTCTGTGCTGTCCAACATATGGTGAAGTGTGACAACTCTCCAATACTTGTGTCACCTCCTGCTCAATTATACACTTTCTCATCATCTGATCAAGTCCCTACTTGAATAAGAAGGGATCATCCCATATATAGAAGCGTGCATCATAATTTAGCCGCTGTTTTTGATGTGTTGAGGCCCCAGGTGGAAATAAACCACTCACCAAAAAATTCACAATATCAGATGATCAGCTATCTGGTTCTCAGTTCCCTTCCTGTCCCTTATCTCTAGATCAAAATCTTGTAGTAGCAGAATCCACCTAATCAGCCTTGGCTTGGCATCTTTCTTATTGAACAAATATATGATTGCAGCATGATCCGTATAGATTATAACATTAGTTCCCACTAAAAATGATCTGAACTTATCAAATGCGAACACCAATGCTAGCATCTCTTTTTTAGTCACAGTATAATTCGATTGAGCTGCATCAAATGTCTTGCTCGCATAGTAGATGGAATGGAACATCTTCTCTTTTCTCTGCCCAAGTACTGCCCCAACCGCTATGTCACTAGCATCACACCTAAGCTCAAATGGAAGCTCCCAATTCAGAGCAATTAGAATAGGAGCATCAATTAACTTTTTCTTCAGCAGCTCAAATGCCTGCAAACACTTTTCATCAAAAACAAACTTCATCTCTTTCTCTAACAGGCTGAACATAGGTCTTGCAATCTTAGAGAAGTCTTTGATGAACCTTCTATAGAACCAGCATGTCCCAGGAAGCTTGTCAATAACTTCCACTTTAGCTTTGTGGACTTCCAAACCACTTTTGGAGATCTTGTACCCTAACACAATTCCTTCTCTAACCAGAAAGTGACCCTTCTCCCAGTTTAGTACCAGATTTGTCTCTTCACACCTAGGAAGAACTCTGTCAAGATTAGTCAAACAAAGTTCAAAAGACTCACCAAATACTAAGAAGTCATCCATGAATACTTCAACAAAATCCTCCACCATATCATGGAATATTTCCCTCATACATCTCTAAAATATGCTTGGGGCATTGCACAGGCCAAATGGAATGTGCTTGAACACATACGTGCCATACGAACATGTGAATGTAGTCTTCTCCTGATCCTTTGGTGCAATGGCAATCTGATTGTACCCTGAATAACTATCAAGGAAACAGTAATATTCCTGGCCAGCCAACATATCCAACATTTGATCAATGAAAGGTACTGAATAATGGTCCTTTCTAGTGGTGTCATTCAACTTCATGTAGTCCATGCATATCCACCACTCAGTCACTGTCCTTGTGGGGATTAACTCATTCTTCTCATTAGTCACCACTGTCAATCCGCCCTTCTTGGGCATACACTGTACTAGACTTACCAATTTTCTGTCTGATATTGGGTACACAATTCCCACATCCAACCACTTGATCACCTCTTTTCTTACCATATCCTTCATCAATGGGTTTAGTCTCCATTGATGTTGTACATTCGGCTTATACCCTTGCTCCATATATATTTTATACATGCACAACGCGGGACAAATCCCATGGATATGTCGGACATTTGCCAACCTAGAGTTGTTTTCCTCTTTTTTAGGATGATTAATGTTGCTTCCACCTGTGCATCAGACAATGTTACAAACAAAATAACCGGTAAAGTTTTATCTTTACCCAAAAATACATACCTGAGGTGAGCTGGCAATGCTTTTAATTCTAGCTGAGGTGCTTCTTCAATGGAGGACTTGGGTGGAGGACCCAACACCCTATTCAAAGGCTCCCATCGATCTCCAGATGTACCTACAAGTGCCATATCAAGAAATTGCACAATTTGATGTGCCTCAGCATCCCCATAATTATCATCCCTTACTAACACTCGCATTGAAGGGTGCTTAGATGCAATGAAGCGAGCCTCTACCTAAAGATCTATCACGGTTATGGCAGACAACTCCTCATACATAGGTGGCAGCTGTAATGCTTTATAGACGTCGAACTCCTCCACTTTATCATGTGCTCTCATAGTAAGTTGCCCAGCTGCTACATCTATCATGGCCCTCCCAGTCTCTAAGAACCTAGATGAATGGGACCTCTAGATCTGGCTCAAAATTCAGCACAACAAAATCTACTGGGAATATCAACAACCCCATTTCCACTAAAACATCCTCCACTACACCCTCAGGCCTAGCTAATTATCTATCAGCCAACCGTAAGATGATGGTAGTAGGTTTAGGACTACTGAACCCCAACTTTTTGTACAAAGAAGTTGGCATTAGATTTATGCTAGCTCCTAGATCACACAAACCTCGCGCATGAATGCTCTTCCCTATAGTGATCTGAACAATAAAACTACCCGGATCTTTTAGTTTAGTGGGCAACTTATTTTGGATTCCGGTTGCACTCTTCGAGAAGTGCAAATGATCTCATATTCTATCGACCTCCATTTATTTTCCACAATCTCCTTCACATATTTTGCATATTTGGGTATACCCTGCAAACCATCTACTAATGGCAAGTTAATGTGAACTTGTTTCAAAAGAGAGAGAAACTTACCAAAACATTCATCCTCCTTCTGTTTCTTAAACTTTTGAGGGAATGGAGGAGGTGGTTTCACAATTGGTTGCACTCTTTCTTCTTGTGCAACAACTTCACTCTCATTGGGTTCACTCTCTACTCACAGCGTCAGTGTTTCTTTTCTTAGGAGCTAACTCCATTAATTGTAAACCACTACGTATACCTGCCGCATTTACCTTCTTAGGATTTGGATCAGTACTTCCTGGCAAACCTCATTGCGGTCGTGAGTTTTGGGAACTAGCAACCGCTGAATTGCTTCTCAGTTTTGTGTAGACAAGCTGGTTATTCCTTATATCAGCAGCTAACTGGGCTTGATTAACCATGATCTTTTTCAGCATGTCCTTCATGCTCATGTTACTAGATTGCTTATTCGGCTGCTCCCGTTGGGCCTTTGGTTGGTACCCCTGTGTATTTCCTTAGGGTCTATACTGATTCTTTCCTTGACCCTAATTCTGATTTCCACCCCAAGTAAAGTTTGGGTGGTTACGCCAACTTGGGTTATAAGAGTTCCCATAATTCTGCTGCCCTCCTCCTCATTGTGCATTTCCTACAAAATTAACAGAATCTGGGTTTGCACCACATAACTTTGCGCTATGGTCACCACCTCCGCAGATCTCACACCAAGATGGTGGTTGTTGAACTGCATTTACCTATGCGGGTTATTGTCCCAATGATAGATTACTGAAGTGGTTGTTTATCATATTCTGCATAGCAGCAATCTGTGCAGTTAAGGTAGTCACAACATCTACCTCAAGCATACCTGCAGTTTTTTGGATCACAGGTTTCACCCCTTCTCTATTCCATTCAGGGTTTCCCTGCGAGATCCTATTTAGCAAGGTGAATAGTTCAGCATATATCTTCTTTAAAGCTTGACCACCTGTAGCTTAATCAAGTAGAATTTTGTGTTAGGCTCCAATCCTTCAATGAAGGGACAGACTAACACCTCATTAGACTGATGATGATGTAGGCAGCTCATCAACTTTGATTTAAACCTGTCCCAAGCTTGGTACAATTTTTCTCCCACTTTCTGCCTAAAGCTCAAAATGTCACTCTTCAACTTAGCTATTTTTTCAGATGGAAAAAATCAGATAAGGAACTTCTGTGCTAGATCATTCCAAGTGGTAATTGAGTTCGCAAGCTCTGAGTTTAACCATGTTTTTGCTTCCCCAAGCAAAGAAAATGGGAATAAAGTGAGCCTCACATAATCCACAATAACGCCAACTGGAGTGTACGTATCATTGATCTCGAGGAAATTCTAAATGTGAACTATTGGATCCTCGTACGATAGACTAGTGAACTCCCCATTAGTGTGCAATAATTGCACCATACTCTGCTTCAATTCAAACCTTCCACTAGCTTTAAGCTTCTGAATGCAAGATGTCACATTGTTGGGACGTGGGATTGCCACGTCTCTTACTTTCAACTCATCCATTATCTCAGGTTCCTACTAGAGATGTTGGTACACTATAAACAAGAGGGACCGAATAAGTAAGTCTTCTTTGCCTTCTCCGATAGTGAACGAATCTTTCCGATTCAGCTAGGGGTGATAACAATCCTTGATCGTCGTCCAGTTTGAAGTTCTAATACAACCTGCAACAATGAAATGCTAAGATCAAGTTGTCAACACTTGCTTTTTTTCTACTTTAGAAATAAAAAAATGAAATAAATCCTAATTCTAAAGTCCCCAGCAGCGGCGCCAAAAATGTGTTGCATCCAAATCACACACGCAAGTGCACATGGTTGCTCAAGTATTAAAGTGGCTCTTTGTAAGAGTCAGGTATCGTACCCACAGGGACTTATGCTTAGAATCACTCAATTTCTCTAACTTTTAGCTGAACCCAAGTGTTATCAAGATTTCAAAAGTGATTTAGTTTCTAATTCTAGAGTAGTAGCAAAATGCAATAAAAGCAATTCAACTTCAAGGGTTTAAAAACAATGATTGGATAAAGTCCAGGGCTACAGGTTTTATCACGAATCATGCAATCAATATCATTTATATGGGTATTTATCAACTATCGAATCAATGAATCACAGGGTTAAATGAATGATCATGGTCTCCCGACCTCTAATCTCCTTAGATAAATAACACCCTAACTACATCATTGAGTGGGGATAGGATGGATTAAGTACCAAGCATTATGATTTCTTCATGTATGGTGACCCAAGCATGGTTTCTAAGTATATCTCTATCCTAGATTCAAATTAACCCTAGTTATTTAGAATTAATCATGCGCCTTATGTCCCACGTTCTATCCTCTTATTGCTCTCCCGAGTTAAATTTAGACAAGGTATTTATTTCAATGGTGATTAGTCACAAAATATGGAAAGCAAGAACATAAGAAAGATTCATATGATAATTGACATTAACCCAATGAAAACATAATAGATTACAATCATCCTGCAGCCACAACCCTAGAACAAGGGTATTTAGCTACTCATAATAAAGAATAGATCAAACAATGTTTAATGAACATAAAGAGATCGAAAAGAAAAGAGTTTAGGAAAGAACCCTAAAAATGGTGAAAATGTTCTCCCAACTCGTCATTGCTTCAAAACCCTGAAAAAGAATAATTAATAAAATAAAATAATGACCTATTTATACTAAAAGTCAAAACAGCGAAAACTGGGCACAAGGGGCGCGACACAGGGGTGCTTCCCAAATTCACTTCAAGGCGTATTGATCTTCTCCGCTACGCGGGCACTCCACGGAGTACTCTGACTCAAAGTCGACTTTTATTAATTAATATTCACTTCCTCTCCGCAACACGGAGACACAACTCTGGCTCGATTTGTCTGAAAATGCACTCTTCCAAGATGCACCTGCTACATGAAAGACTCTACCTCAAATTGAATTTTCACGAACCAAATTAACATTCCTCTCCATGATGCGGAGAGGACATGGAGATGCCTCAAATGATATTTCTTCACTCTTCCTCCTTTCTCCCTTTTGACTTGGCTCTCTTGTATTCCCCATTGCCCATTTTAGTGCTTGTTTCTCCAATTAAGCACACCTACACAACTAATCATGTTGGTTAGCTCATAAACAACCAAAAGATTCACTAAAACTATAAATGAACACATATTAAATTCAAACTAAGCTTAAATGCGGGCATAATTAGTTTTCTAGGCATATAAATATGCCTAAGGTCAGGGTCGGCGAATCGCCGAATAATTTGGTGAGATTTTCGGTAATTTATTTTATACTTTGATATTTTTGAGCTATTTCTAACATATTGTTTTATTCTATGTTATTTTGTAGGTATGGCCAGACCAAAGGTGCCCGGAATAAATCAACCACCCTGAAAGAGAGCATAAGGGATTGTAATAAATGAGGGAACCCTCCCGAACTACACAAGAAAAGCTTCCTCCAACAGGGGGAAAAGGCAAAGGAAAGGGGTACGTGGAACCAAGCCCAACGGAGGTCAGCTCTGACAGTATGGGTATCTATGACACCCACCTCACCACCTCAGTGTCTGAAGGTGAGGGTAACTCGGGGTCTAAATCACCAGTCTCTGTATCCGAGCTGTGGGATAACCAGACCTTACAAAAGAGAAGAGCAGAGCTGCGCTCTAATTCACTCCATGACCCAGCTAGGATACCGGTACCTCGTACACCTCCTCCACCTTTGGCAAGAGAAGTTGAGAAGATACCTCCAGTCCCTCGGCTACATGAACCCCCACCTCGATCAATGAACACACTAAAGATTGTTGGGCTGAGGACCATTTTGGAAGAAAAGCATTTGTCTACGGATGGTGTGGTGGACATATACCTAAAAGTGTGGAACAATATAAAGTTCCACAAGTTTGCGATTTTTACCAGCCCCATGGCTCCTACATTCTATCTTGGGTTCATGAGTTTTATGCTGAGTATGGAAAGTTTGTGCCTAAAGGGAAGAAGAAGGCAAGATCATTTACACCGGTGGATCATGTAGTGGTGTGGGGAAGAAGAGTGAAATGCAATAGCAACGAAATCAATGAAGTGTTGGGGTGCACTTCGAATGTCATTCATTTGTTGGTTTATCAGATTCAGAAGACCTTGGATGATCTGAAAGGTTCATTGGTTCCTATTATCTCTAATATCACACTACTATGGATTGAGCTAGGATTTCAAATAGAGAAGAAGGACTTGAACGAAGCTGCCCGGCATTGGTTTGGGTTTATTAGCAGTACGTTGATACCTTAACAGAATAAGTCGATACTCAGGCATCCGAAGGTTGCTTTGTTGTAGTGTATCATTGACTAGAATAGACTAAATCTCGAACTTTTTATCGAGCAGGAGATGGCCATGAAGGCCAAGCACAATCAGACCTTACTCTTGTTCCCAATGTTGATCACGGAGCTGTGCCGGCAAGTCCGAGTGCCATTGGTCTTTTCCCCTATGCATTGGCCACTTAAACTACATTGTTTGATACCTAAACTACGTGGTTTTACTCAGTCTAAGCCTGATAATCTAGTCAAACAATACCTTGAACCCTCATTATCCAAAAATCACCTAACTTAGAGCAAAAAGAAGAGGAAAAAGTTGACTGATTCTCCAAAGAACAAGCAGGAGGGTTCTTTGATGTTCTACCCCGAAATCCAAAGTATTTCTCTATATATTTCATCACCAGCTATGTGGGGTTTCACTAGTGGGTTCCTTTCACCCATTAGGTCCCTAAAATTCAGTTAGTTTTACAGATTCTCATAAACTGTTCAGGCCTAGGGTTTCTTGATTTTCAAGATTTAATGTGATTATAGTTCATTTCATCTAAATAACTTGTTCTTGATAATTTAGATAATTTCATGCATAGCACTCAGAACCCTAACTTGTGTAAATTTATCATAGTTCATGAAATATACTTGCTAGGCCACCAGACAGAAATTCATGCTTCATATTTCTAATGTCATATTTTTGGTATATAAATGTTACATTCTCAGTTAGCATGTCTGTGTTTTGAGCTATTCAATATTTAGTTCATTTTAGCTTCATGAATATTTAGTTGGGAGTAGACTTAGCAATGAGTTGGACTAGGGTTCTTCATACCCTCAAAGTCCTGGACTATGTGCCCGCGTAGGTTTTATGTCCCCTCGATTGGGCATCAGATTTAGTGATCACGCCACAGTCATGCATGTATACCCCTGGCAAGGTATATTGGGTCATCTCAATAGGGTGTATACATCGAACTCTACGTTTAGCTCACGTGATTTATGTCGGTTAATAGTAGATCCCACAGTTAGACTCTTAGTGCATTGACTAGGTTTTCAGTATTTACTTCGGTAATCAGTTATCATGTTATCTTCATGATTAGTACTGGTCATTGGATTCAATTCAATTTTTAGTTATACTTCATTCCATATCTATATCCTTGTTTAGATTATATCATTTCTCAGTTATGCAATGTTGAGCTTATATATTGTGTTCATCTTAGCATATCTATATCCTATATGGTTAGTACATTCCAAGTAGTGACGCATACTTTGTGCTACATCGTTTCATGATGTAGGTTCAGACATTCAGCATCTAGATCACTCTTATTTCGATCCTCGATCTGACTTCAGTAGCTTCAGTGGTGAGTCCTCATACTTCGAGGACAATAAACATGCTTTATCTTTTAGTCTTTATTTTTAGTTTCAGTCTTGCTAGAGTTAGCTAGGGGCATGTCCCAACAACTCAATTCAGTTAGAACCTTTTCAAACACAGTAGTAGATTCAGCTCGAGTCGTTAAGTGTTGTTTCAATCATCAATTAACTCTTATTGTATCTTATATATTCAGAATAGCTAGGTTTTGCCCATTTAAGATATCCACTATTTTTAGTTTCCGCATAGTACATGATTTACTTAGTTATTTTTCAGTATGCTTGTTATATGCCAAACTTAGGGTTAGCTTGGGGTCACTTGTCATCCTAGGTCCTGTGTTACGTCTAAGGGGTAGCATCGAGGCGTGACTATATATATATATATATATATAATTTATTTATTAATAAAATCTAATTTAAACTCTTACTATATATGAATAAGTATAAATAATTTATTATTAGTTGATATATGTCTGTTTGATCCCTTTACTTATGAATAATAGAATTGCTTAATTACTTTATATTTAGGGTGATATACTTCTAAAAATAATTCAAATATATACATGGAAAAATTACTTGGATGGTACATTTTAATAAATAATTACTGATTTTAGCGATATATTTTATTTATTACCATTTATAGTGATACATAGCATAGTATAATAAATATGCATTATTTATTAAAAGAGAATTATGTATGGAATATATATGTATTATAACTATTTTAAAAAATATATATTATGCTTGTTTATTAAAAAATTGACACATTGTATTATAAGTTTATTAAAATGTGTGATAAATATATTATCTATCAATAAAACTTGTATTATATCTATGCTATAAATTATTCTCTGTAATATTTATTATAAATATATTAAAAGTGATCAAGTGAAAAAAAATGTTATTGCTATAAATGGTAAATATTTTTTTAATATAGTATATTTATGTAAGTTTCCTATATGCATTTCTTATAGGAAGAAACCAAATCAAACATGTTAATCGATTCAAAATGAAATATATCGTGTAACGTACATCAAAGAATGTTGAAAATCTTACAAAAAATACCTTCTCTATGAGTACTTGTATGAAATTCACAAAAGATTGGGGTGTGTCAGACACTGTCCTTAAGGATATTTCACCCTATATAGTATCCCATGATTCAACAAGCTCTTCTAGTAGAATAAATAAATAAATCAAATAAATAAAAATAATAATCATAAAAAGGTCTTTTATAAAGTAAATACATGACATATGAGTTCTCGTAATTTTTCGTCAAACAATCAACCGATAATAGTCTTTCTACCATGAAATTAATTCATTATGCCTTTTTTTGTGTAGAAAAATTAATTTTTTATTCTACATATACTGCCAATTTCATTTATATTACAAGGTAAATGGAGATGAGATGAAAATAAATACATGAAATATGGCTCAAGGAGTTAGAAAAGTTGTCTATGATTTTGTCAAACTTAATTAATTTAGTCAAAATCTTATTTATATTAAGAAACTCATCAATTAATGTAAACGATCAAATTTTAAATTTAAAAAAAAACAATATCTTTTTTTGGATAGCGATACTTTAATCTCTGATGTTTAACTAATATTAATAGTCTATTTAAATTTTGTCAATGTGAATTTTGTTTATCCATATTGAATATCATATAGCAATGTTTTTTTTTTTAATTAAAGAGAGATTAGTGTATTACACACACTACTGAGGTGTGTTTTTGAAACTAATATGAGATAGTTTAGGTATGAAATTCAAAAAAGGATAATCTTTTATATGGAGGAAAAGATTTTTCAGAAACTATTTTCCAGCTTTTTCATATTCGGTTGGTAGGAATGTTTCCACCATGGGTTGTGTTGCAATGGTGAGACTAGAGTCTTGGGTTCGAGCCTTGGGTATGGAGAAAATCTTATTGGGAGTGTCACCTCTGTATGGGCCCTATAGTACTTCAATGTAAGCTCCGGACACCGCGTGGAAATCCTAAAAAAAGTTTGGTAACAATGATTTGGAAAGAATGTTCCTTAAAAATGAAAAAGAAAAAAGAAGAGAAAAACTCTTCTAATGTAAGTAGGTAAGACAAGTGACATTCCACATTAATTATGTCCTCCTCAACCTCCAACACACCTCATCCTCACCTCACCCTTGTATCCACCACTACACCCCTACCCGGCCCCAACCTCACTTCCAATAGTATTATATAAAGATACATTTAGGATAATATTTTTTCACTTACATATCGAACAAAAGAAAACAAGTTAGTAACTCCTTTATTTTCGTTCATTTGGAACACACCCAAAGAGGTAGCATGTAATACAAAAAGCTCCAAAATGCTATTCCATTATAAATCATCAAAGGATACATAAGGTTAGAGGCTAATTAACTATATACATTTTCTGTTAAGCCTACTAATTAAACATATAATTTATAAAAATACTAAATTATAGTACATAATTATTAAAAGGACATGGCTTTGTTCAATAACATTGTTTGTATCTTCTTAAATAAGTGCACATTTTATCATCAAGAAGTGTCCCCATGAATGTTCTCCTCCATTTAAAATCAGAGAAAGACATAAAGTGACACATGAATTTGTCTCGAATTTTCAAAAAGACACCTAAACTATGCAAGCGTCCTATTACCCCACTAAACAATCCTAAAGTAATATTATTGCATCATTTTTTGTCCACCTGGCATGGAGAGTGTATGCATTCTCTTAAAGAGAGTGAACAAACTAAAAAATGAATATAATTTTATTTTTACAAGTATATTTCTATAAAATATATTTTCTTATTTTTCTTATTATTTTAACTTTTTCTTCTTATTATTTTTTGTTTTTCTTTCTTCCTTCTTCTTCAAAAATTCATTGTCATCTTCACTGTAGCTTCTCACTTTCAATGCCACTTTTTACCACAACTCCACCTCCTTTTTTTACTACTATTAGTTTAACTCTCTTCAATTTTAAAATTATATCTAAATATTTTATTACAGTTCGAACAATTTGATAAACCCATTAGATTTCAAGATGATTAGTAGGTATTATTTAGTTTTTTTAATCCAAATTTCAATTAAACTTTTTCAATTTTTGGAGAATTATGATTCTTTCAAAATTATCATTTCTAGTTTTGAAGTTATATGAAAATGAGATAAATTGATTGATGATACCTTCAAAATTTTGATTTGCTTAGAAAAATAATTAGTTTTGTTATCAATAACTCAACAAAGTCTAGAAAATAGTATAATCTTGGAAAGAAAAGAATTTGACCGAAGAAGAAGAAAAACAAAAGAAAATGAAGGGGCTCAACTTGACCTAGGGGTGGGGTGAGGTAAGGCTGGGAGGTGAAGAAGAAGAAAAAAAGAAAGAAAATGGAGGGAGGGATAGCTTGAAAGTAGGGGTGGAAGATGAAGGAGAATTTAAAATGAAATTAAAATTAAAGTAATAAAATTAAAATAAGTCAAAAAGTAAGAGAGAGAAATAAAGAAAAACTTAAAATGAAAAAAAATTATATTTCAAATTAAATTAACACGTGTCATACAATGATTGGTGTGTGATAACACTTGCCATTTAAAATATGAAATTGATCGAAAAATAATGTAATAATATATGTTTGGAGTTGTTTAGGGGGGGTAATAGAACTCCCACATAGTTAAGGTGTCTTTTTGAAAATTCAGGACAACTTCAAGTGTCACTTTATGTCTTTTCTTGAATTAATACTTTGCCTATGTTATTATATCAAATAGTGTTTTAAAGGGTGAAGGCATGAGACAAGACGTTTTATGCAGTACAGAGCGAGATGTAAGCCCCGAGACACGACGCGTAAATCTTATGGATCTATAGTCTCATGTATATTCAATTTCATATTTTTATTTCTAAGAAAATAAGCAAAAGTAAAACTTTCAATTCTTTTACAAATATATTTTAATTAATAACCTATAATATATATAAAATATTATGATTATTATTTGAGGAAGGTATTAATAACCAATAATGAAGAAAAAAAAGTATTACAATTACTATTTGATAAATATCATTACACTAATAATAAAAAAATATGTTTTAAAGAAAAAAAATGTTTAAAAACATTAAAAAAACAATAACGCCCAGGGCTTACGTTTTTACGCTTGGAGCTTACACCCCAAATTATAGGACTTACGCCCTATGGATCTGCATCTTCAATTTGTGCCCCTGAGCATTTATGAAACGCTTCACCCCGAGACTCGCCCCAAAATTGTTTTTGAAAACACTGATAACAAATAAAATAAAAAGGAAAAATTATCAGAATTAGTTATTTCAGCATATATATTGTAACACCTCAATCATTGAAAGATCTAAACTTAGAAAGAACTAATTTTGAAAGAGTCAAATATGAAATTTTACAAGTTATGCTTAAGTTATGAATTTAGGGTCAAGTTACCATAACTTTTAGTACATGATGAGTTAGGTGGCCCATAAGATATCAAAATAAAAGGTCTTGAAATCCTCTTTTCTAACCCAACAAGTTTGCTAGTTTTCGAGCTCGTATGAGGGAGATTTGCCTGTTTGAAGTTGGGCTGTCTGGTTAAGAAAAGTTACCCAAAAATGTGAGGGGTATTTTGATCTTTTCCTTACCCTTTCAGATTTAAGCCTTTTTAGTAAATAATTAGCGGTCCAAATTGATTTGGTTCAGTTTTCCCAAACCAATTTACGCTTAGAGTTTAGAGAGGAGTTCAAGAAGAGGAGAAAAGAGAAAAGTGAAGGCGTTCATCAAGATTTCTTGAGAATCGAAGATTGCTTCGCCAAGGATTTAATCCATAAGAGGTATGTGAGTTCTCATAGTGTTCAGTTTGATCACCCACGCGCCAATCATGATTAACATATTTGAATTCATGTATAAGGATTGAAAGATTTAAGTTCTTGATGTGTGTTCTTGAAGTATTGTTTTCGTTCTTGAATTAGGTTGGGTTTGATGAGTCCTTGAGATAATCATATTGAGTTTAAAAGTTGTTTTTGAGTAGATTATTGTGTACTTATATTGGGTAATTGAATCTAAGAAAAACTTAAGAAATCAATTGATTAAAAGTGATTTAGGATCATAAAACGAGAGAGAAAATTCGTCAGATTGACCTGGGAGAAGGGTGGTTTGGCGTGCCCTAGATGCGTCAGGAAGTCCGGCGTGGCACCCCAGCAGTGTGCCAAAATGTAGTCTCTGAAGTTTAGGGGCTAACTCCCCGTGCCAGCAGTACACCAGGGTCGCTTGCCGCCACCCTTTTTTCCATCGTTTAGCCCGTCTCAGTTCTCTTAAAGTGTACCTTCACTCCCTATTGATTCTAACTACTCTAAACTACTTCTAAACATCTAGAAATCATTCACAACGTGAATCATAACGTTGAATTCATAATACAAATTCAAGGTAGATCTAAGAGTCAAGTCTTGAGAGTTCTTCAAGTTATTTTAAGAAGTATTTTACAAACCTTTTAAACTTGTTTTAAGACTTGAGAATTTGATTTTGAGGAAGAATAAGGTTGAGTTCATTTTCTTTAAAATGATATATGGGAACTAAGTAATCCCCAGAGAAATGTTTTAAGATTTAAGAAAAATGAGGAAACACCGATTTCCAAAAGAGTTCGTGAGTACTACCTCTTTTAAGATAAAACCTTTTGAGAAACAATCTCACAGTTGAGGAAGAGGAAATATTTTCTTTAAAACATAATGAGCTAAGTTATATTTTGGGAGTAGTATTGAACACCAATATGGGGGAGAGCTCTAATAACTCACAGCCCTCATAAACCATGTAGCCAACGTGGGTAGAAAAGTGTCATACTTTTTAGATGATTCATTTATTATTTTTTAGCATAGACTAATGGTGAGACTAGAGTTTCGGGTTCGAGCCTTGGGTATGAAGAAAATCTTATTGGAATTGTAACCTTCGTATAGGCCCCATAGTACTTCAATGTAAGCTCTGAACACCGAGTGGAAATCCTAAAAAAAAGTTTGGTAAGAATGATGTGGAAATAATGTTCCTTAAAAATGAAAAAGAAAAAAGAAGAGAAAAACTCTTCTAACGTAAGCAGGTAAGACAAGTGACATTCCACATTGATAATGTCCTCCTCAACCTCCAACACACCTTATCCTCACCTCACCCTTGTATCCACCACTACACTGCTACCCGACCCCAACCTCACTTCCAATAGGATTATATATAGATACATTTAGGATAACATTTTTTCACTTACATATAGAACAAAAGAAAATATGTTAGTAACTCCCTTATTTTCGTTCATTTGGAACACACCCAAAGATGTAGAATGTAATACAAAAAGCTCCAAAATGTTATTCCATTATATATCATCAAAGGATACATAAGGTTAGAGGCTAATTAACTATATACATTTTTCATTAAGCCTACTAATTAAATATATAATTTAGAAAAATACCACATTATTGTACATAATTATTAAGTGGACATGGCTTTGTGCAATAACATTGTTTGTATCTTCTCAAATAAGTGCACATTTTATCATCAATAAGTGTCCCCCGGAATGTTTTCCTCCATTTAAAACAAGAGAAAGACATAAAGTGACACATGAAGTTGTCCCGAATTTTCAAAAAGACACCTAAACTATGCAAGTGTCCTATTACCCCCTAAACAATCCTGAACTGATATTATTGCATCATTTTTTGTCCACCTGGCATGCAGAGTGTATGCACTAGAGTTACCCGATGTCTCAAATGCAGAGTTCGAGGCCAAGTTGTGGGAGATGGATCTAGGCTGGTTAAGGGATACACTGATCGAGCCAGCCAAATGGGAACAGGTCTACTAGGCTACTACAGAGGGAATTACTAGCACAGATTGGTCACCTAATGCTAAGAGGTGGCTACATTTGGTGACTAGAAAGATCCGCCTGTCGGGCAACCTCACTGACGTGACCTTTCCCCGGGACTTGGTGGGGGCGAGCGCTATACAGGGCATCCAGTTAAATGTGGGGGCGTAGATCATCTCACAGTGGAAGATGTTCTACCGAGGCAATAAGAAGGCTTTCTTACTCCCAGGTTCATTACTGCGTTGTGCAAGCGGGCAGGAGTGCTACTTTTTGACACCGATGAGGTACTTTCTATGGATCCCCCCCTTTCACCCTCTTTTGATCAGACAGGGCTCTACTTCTAGGAGCAAGAGGAGGAAGAAGGACTGGGCTAGCAGAAGTAAGGTGGCCGTGGATTCGAACTACGAGGACCCACTCTCAGGTGCACGGGTCGAAGAGGATCTAGAGGTTGTCTAGAAAAGGATGGGGATCGTATATGCCGATTTCACTCCGGTTTCACCCAGCACTGCCCTAGAGGTCGAGATGCTTCGTCGCCAACTGCACAGGGAGAGGAAGAAGGGTCTCGAGAGGGACCGCCTAATGACCTGGATGTGGAACACCATTAAGGCCATCTTTTCTTATGTTGCCCCTGATAGGGAAATCCTCCGACTCGATCCAGAGGACTACATGGATTTCTCTATGCTAAATGAGGCCTGGGCTGGCGAGAAGCCCCTGAAGGACCTCGCCTGTGACACTGACACTTCTCCTTCTCAGGGTTCTTGATCTGATTTATTATTTCCCCCTATTTGCTTGTAAATTTAGGACCACTTGTTTTTATCTTCTTGACTTTCCTAAGTTTTTGTAGCACATGGTTGCTTGATTTCCTGCTTTTCCGTAGTAAATGGTGAATTCTAAGTATTTAAATCTACTTTCCCAAGTTGCTAAACAGTGAAAGATTGTAGAGATTTGTTCGGATCCCATTGGGGTTGATGTTTGATGTTAAGGAAAATTAGGCAGGCAGGGTTGAGGTTCTGGCTCGCCCTGTCCCGTTCTTGCGGGAAAATTCCCGCTCTGGCGGTCACACTATGGAAGGAATAATCCCTCCCAGAGGCTCAGACGAAACCAGAACCCGGCTAATAGTTTATGGGTTCTTTTTGTCTTTCTAAAATCTTCCCAAAGTTTCCAGCTTACCCAAACAATCTAAGATACATTTCAAAGCTAGGAAAATCATTAGCTAATTCGAATCAATCTTAATGACACACCATCCCACTAGTTATCATTAATTCCATATTACACCCACACATTCCCAAGATACACCCAGACATTTACTCGAATATTGATTGGTCAGGACGCACGTCCAGATTTCCATCTCACAAATCACTCCATAATTAATCTAAACCCTCGCACCAACTTAATTATGACCTCTTCCCTCAACGGCTTTCACGATACTCAAGTAGTTACACTTAAATAATTTCCACAACTCAGCCAACACTTCGCACTTATCAAGGTTTAAACACACACACACACTTATTGTACACATAACCACATCATTACAATCAAGAAATTACACCCTTTACATTCACAGTTAATTCAGGAAACAAAAAGCATGCATTCACATATTTCAAGTTACAACTCACAAACAAGCCCAAATTATTAATTAGTTAGTTCATTCCATAGATGACAATTATAGGTCATTTATGCCTTACACAGCCCCAAAGGCCATATACCAAATGGAACCTTCTCAGTTTCAAATTTGCTTAGCTTCTGGCCCTTCGGATGTGACCTCGATGTTCGGTTTACTTTGTTGAGATATAAATTGGAATGGAGAGATACCAATTGGACTCAACTCATACCACAAGTGACACTTTACACGAAAGGAGAGAATGAGTGGAACAAATTGCTAGAATGCTTCCTAGCTTCCTGCGGATTAGATGTGGATGTCAACACACCAATCCGCAAGAGTCTAGTCCACATTTTGCTCTTGTACTAGGAGACCAGTAACCTAGGCTCTGATACTAATTTGTCACAACCCAACCCACCGGGTTGCGCGGGCATCACATAATACCTCCTGAGTAGAAGAACCCTCATACCCAACAATTAAAACATGTGGATATTTGAAATAATGGAAATAAATATAATAATATTATTTTTAAAATAATATCCTTTAGACACACTTTTAATCCAAACTTGTAAAAAAGATTAACAACTCCTAAGGGTCTAGTCTAAACAGATACAAGATCTACTAAGAGTACAGACCGACATATTAGACAAAAGACACACCTCCCACCATGCGGAAGGAAGAGTAGAAGATGCTAGAGAGTTCTTCATCTTCAACTAAGGAAACATCACCAACCTGCATCTAGACTATGTCAAAAAGACATAGTAAGAGTAGTATCAGTACAAAACACACGTACTGGTAGAAAAATGCAATACACCACTAGCTTCTCCACATTGACCCTCTCTTAAAATATCCCTAAATCACACCAGGTTCTTGATTATAGCCTAACCGTTCTAACACATTAACAAATCCCCAATTACCACAACAAGCATCCCAACTATCCGCTCACGTCATACCCTTACTTCCTTCTCAAGTTACTCAACCATGGACACATAGTACATTATGTCACACTTTCTAACCAATAAACACAATTACCTTACTCCAAATGAATTCCACCTAAGCACTTACTTCATGTACCCTACCTCTGCTTCTCACTATTATGACACACGAACAACCCTTGCTATCCATTACTCGCCTCTTGAACACTTTACCCTTCCACTATATCTAACATGTTCGCTTAACACAAAGAACAATCAAATATAAATCGTCATAACCTATATCCACTAAGTGCAGCATATATAAGTCAACACAACCATATAGTCACAGACATTTATCGAAAATATACCACCTTACCAACATTTACGAACAACGAACATCTTCACATTTCTCAAAAAACACAATTATATCGAATCATTGGTCTTCTCATGGAACCCAAACCCAAACAATTAGCATATCAGAGCGTGGTACCCGATCCAATAATTATGCTGGAACGTGGCAACCTATCCCATAGTTATATCGAAATGTGGCAACCAATCCAAGTTAATTATGCCGAAATGTGGAAACCGATCCAAGTTAGTTATGTTGAAACGTGGTAATCGATCCATTCCCCACACCAGAATCACAAGTATATTCTCACAATCATATAAACAATTCATGATTCATGGCGATATTTGTCATTCATAAATCCCTATTTACAATAAGTGTAATCAACATTGCATACTTCATATATCTACACATATCACAATGAAAACAAGAACATCATACATCACTAAATCATGGAATCACCACCCTCACAATTGATTATTCATCAACACACCTCATGCAACCCTAATTCAACCATACTCAGTCCTAATTAATCGTCTAAGGCTTCATTATAGGGTTTAAATCACAACTCATTCGGTGCACGAAGGTCTACGCATAAATCCTACCATTTATTTACATATATTAAATTGTGAGAACAGATTTAAACTACTCAATTCACAAAACCTAGCCTACCTGGGCGCCAAGCAATTGTACAGAGTTTTTGTCTTCGATTCCAATTTTCCAGGATTTGTGATGGTGAATTTGGCCAAGAATCTGCAAGATATCGCCATCCTTACGTTACAAATCTTCTTCTCCATCCTTCCAAAGCTTAGAGTAACTTTTCTGAGGTTTCTAGGGTGTTTTTCGACTTATTAAGGTATTTTAGGAAGATGGAGAAAATAGGATTTCTTGTAATTTAGGTTCTGCCTCGCCTATCCTGCCCTAGCGCCGCCGCCCTAGCGATAATTACCCCGCTCTGGCGAGACAAAGGCCCTAAATTTTCCCAATTTTTAGTTTTTCCTAAATACGACGATTTGGGTCGTTACAATAGATACCAATTTACGCATCATTCGTCTCTGAACGACTAGTGCATGGGTCATCACGCATCCTATCTCGTATTATTTTTTTCTAACAACTTGGTCCATTACCAATTCACGGATGGGGATGGATTTATTATCACGTGATCCACGATAGGTTCAATACTTTAAGAGACTAGTTAGGGATACGATGCAATGTATGAAGCAAATTTGCGTCCCATACTACACAACCTAACCCCACCAGGGCAATAGCCCTCCCGCTGGGGTGGGGCTGCTGTGGTGAGATATCCTTTGTCGTAGCAAGAGATCAAAAATAGAAAAGGGAAGTGAGGAAATTTTTTCCCCAATCTCTCTTTTTCAAACTCAACCCCCCCTCCCAAACTCTCTCAACTTGCTCATTTTGGACGACAAATCAAAGGTAAATTTATCATCTCTTAAACTCTTTACCTCCTTACTTGATTAATGATAATTGCATGATGATTGACTTATCGAAAGCATATGGTTTTTGGGGTAGCTTTTTTAAAAAATAACTAGGTTGCTTAATTTGTTAGAAAAACATAGCATGGTTACTTCCCTTACGTCCCTAGCATTCCCACAACGTCCTGGGCGTAAGAATTTTGTAAAAATATGTTTAATCGATACAAAACTGGTGGGGGAAGTTGAAGGGTCTCGTGGTTTAAAACTCTAATTTAGGCCTCATTTAGGAGTTATTTTGCGGAAATAATTGCTTATTTATGATTTAGGATAGTTTATGTACTCTAATCTGCTTGAATTCTATCAAAAATGAGGCTTTAGGGACATAGAGAGGCCATAACAACATCTGTTGTTCATCCCAGATGAAGGTCACTCTGGCGGCCTTCATCACGCTATGGTGGTCTTCATAATCCAGCCAGGGCGGGATTTTGGCCGCTGTGGCGAGATGCGCCAGACTAGTGGCCTGCACCCTTAACATAAAATTTTCTCCTTTCTTAATTTTTTCCTTACACTGACTATCCTAACATGTTTCTAATAGGCATTCAACTTATTGCAGGCTCTCTAAATGGAAGGTCAAAATGAAGAAAAATAAACCTTCATCCGGTTCCTCGATACTGCAAGTTGGGAAAGGCATCATGACAACTGCAACACAGGGTTTTATTACGAGAGAGGGTTTGTGTAACTTAAGCTAAACTAGAAGGCGCCTGCATTTTATGCCCTCCTGATGGAGATGGGCTCCTGAGGCTCCCCAGATGCACGTTCCGCTTGGGTGAGGGAGTTCTATGGCATCCTCTCTACCGACCACTGGGATGACTCTTACCCTGTCATCCAAGACCGAGGAGTTGACATCCCCTTGAATGTCACTGCCATTAATGAAGTACCAGAGTTACCCGATGTCTCAAATGCGGAGTTTGAGGCAAGTTGCGGGATATGGATCTAGGTTGGTTAAGGGATACACTGATCGAGCTAGCCAAATGGGACCAGATATACTAGGCTACTTCAGAAAGCATTACTAGCACAAATTGGTCACCTGATGCTAAGAGGTGGCTACACTTGGTGACTAGGAGGATCCACCCGTTGGGCAACCGCACCGATGTGACCTTTTCTCGGGCCTTGGTGGCGGCGTGCGCTATACAGGGCATCCAGTTAAATGTGGGGACATAGATCATCTCAGAGTGGAAGATATGATATTGAGGCAATAAGAAGGCTTACTTCCTACCAAGGCTCATTACTGCGCTTTGCAAGTGGGTAGGAGTGCCACTTTTTGATGCCGATGAGCTACTTCCTATAGATCCCCCCTTTCACCCTCTTTTGGTTAGACAGGGCTCTACTTCCAGGAGCAAGAGGAGGATGACCAGTAGGACTAGGACGAGTAAGGCGGCCATGGATTCGGACAACGAGGACCCACTCTAAGGTGCATGGGTCGAAGAGGATTTGGAGGCTGTCAGGAAGAGGATGGGGAGCGCCTATGCTAACTTCACTCCGGTTCCACCCAGCACTTCCCTAGAGGTCGGGATGCTCTGTTGCCAGCTGCTCTGGGAGAGGAAAAAGGGTCTGGAGAGGGACCGGCTGATTGCCCAGATGTGGAAGACTATTAAGGCCATCTTTTCTTGTGTTGCCCCTTACAGGGAAATCCCTCGACTCGATCCAGATGACTACAGGGAGTTCCTAATGCTGAATGAGGCCTAGGCTGGTGAGAAGCCCCTAGAGGACCTCTCCTCTAACACCGACACTTCTCATTCCTAGGGTTCTTGATCTGACTTATTATTTCGCGCTATTTACTTGTAAATTTAGGAGCACTTGTTTTTATCTTTTTAACTTTCCTAAGTTTTTGTAGCGCATGGATGCTTGATTTCCTGCTTTTCTGTAGTAAATGGTGAATTCTATGTTTTTAAATCTATTTTCCCAAGTTGCTGAACACTGAAAGAATGCAGGGATTTGTTCGGATCCCATTGGGATTGATGTTTGAAGTTAGGAAAAATAGGGGAGGCAGGGTTGAGGTTCTGCCTCGCCTTATACTGCTCCAACGAGAAAGTCATGCTCTAGACGAAATAATCCCGCCCCAGCGGCTCAGATGGAATCATAACCTGGCTAATAATTTTTTGGGTTTTTTTCGTCTTTCTAAAATCTTACCAAAGTTTCTAGCTTACCCAACCAATCTAAGATACATTTAAAAGCTAGGAAAATCATTAGCTAATCTGAATCAATCCTAACGATATAGCATCCCACTAGTTCTCGTTAATTCCACGTTACACCCACACATCCCCAGGATACACCCAGTAATTCACTCGATCATTGGTTGGTCAAGACGCACGTACAGATTGCCATCTCACAAATCACTTTGTAACTTATCTAAACCCTCGCACCAACTTAGTTATGACTTCTTCCCTTAACAGTTTTCACGATACTAGAGTGGTTACACTTAAATAATTTCCAAAACTCAACCAACACTTCACACATATCAAGGTTTAAACACACACTTATTGTACACATAACCACATCGTTACACTCAAGCAATTACCACCTTCATATTCACAGTTAATTCAGGAAACAAAAAGCACACATTCATATATTTCAAGTTACAACTCACAGACAAGCCCAAATTATTAATTAGTTAGTTTATTCCATAGATGACCATTACGGATCATCTATGCCTTACACAGCCCCTAAAGCTAGATACCAATTGGAACCTTCTCAGTTTTCATTTTACTTTGCTTGTGGCCCTTCAGTCATGACCACGACGTCTAGTTTACTTTATTGAGATACCAATTAGAATCGGGAGATACCAATTGGACTCAACTCATACCACAAGCGACACTTCGCACGAAAGGAGTGAATGAGTGGAACAAATTCCTAGAATGCTTCCTAGCTTCCTGACAATTAGATGTGGACGTCAACACACTAATCCTCAGGAGTCTAGCCCACATTTTTCTCTTGTACTGGGAGACAAGTTACCTAAGCTCTGAAACCAATTTGTCATGACCCAACCCACCGGGCCGTCTGGGCACCTATATACTACTGCCTGAGTAGGAGAACCCTCATACCCAACAATTAAAACATGTGGAAATTTGAAATAATGGAAATAAATATAATAATACTATTTTAAAAATAATATCCTTTAGACACATTTTTAATCCAAACTTGTAAAGAAAATTAACAACTCCCAAGGGTCTAATCTAAACAGGTACAAGAACTACTAAGAGTACAGACTATCATATTAGACAAAAGACACAGCTCCCACCATGCGTAAGGAAGAGTAGAAGCTACTAGAGAGTTCTTTATCTTCGTTTAAGGAAACATCACCAACCTGCATCTAGACTATATCAAAAAGACACAGCAAGAGTAGTATCAGTACAAACCACACGTACTGGTAAACATAATCGGTCAACCCTACTCCCACCACATAACATAAGAAACCAACAAGTAAAAATATACAATAGACCACTCGCTTTTCCACCTTTACCCTCTCTTAAAATACCCCCAAATCACACCAGGTTCTTGATCATAGCCTAACTGTTCTAACACATTAACAAATCACCAATTACCACTACAATCCCAACTATCTGCTCACGTCATACCCTTACTTTCTTATCACGTTACTCAACCATGGACACATAGTACATTACGTCACGCTTTCTAACCACTAAACACAATTATCTTACTCCAAGTGAATTCCACCTAAGCACTTACTTCAAGTACCCTGCCTCTGCCTCTCACCATTATGACACACGAATAACCCCTGTTATCCATTACTCTCCCCTTGAACACTTTATCTTTCCACTATATCTAACAAGTTCGCTTAACACAATGAACAATCAAATATAAATCGTCATAACTTATATCCACTAAGTGCAGCATATATAAGTCAACACAACCATATAGTCACAGGCATATATCGAACATGTACCACCTTATCAATATTTACGAACAAAGAACTTCTTCACATTTCTCAAGAAACACAATTATATCAAATCATTGGTCCTCTCATGGAACCCAAACCCAATCAGTTAGCATACCAGAACGTGGTACCCGATCCAATAACTATGCCAGAACATGGAAACCGATCCCATAGTTATGTTGGAATGTGGCAATTGATCAAAGTTAGTTATGCCAGAACGTGGCAACCAATCCAAGTTTGTTATGCCAAAACGCGCAAACCAATCCATTCCCCACACCACAATCACAAGTATATTCTCACAATCACATAAACAATTCATCATTCATGGCGCTATTTGTCATTCATATATCCCTATTTACAACAAGTGTAGTCAACACTGCATACTTCGTATATCTATAGTATCACAATAAAAACAAGAACAAAATACATCACTAAATCATGGAATCACCACCCTCACAATGGAATATTCATCAACACACCTCATGCAACCCTAATTCAAACATACTCATCCCTAATTCATCATCTATGGCTTCGTTCTAGGGTTTAAATCACAACTCATTCGGTGCACAATGGTCTACGCATAAATCCTACCATTTACTTACATATATTACAAAGTGAGCAAAAATTTAAACTACTCAATTCATAAAACCTAGCCTACCTGGGTGCGAAGCAATTGCACGGAGTTTTTGTCTTCGATTCTGGATTTTTGGGCTTCCTGGTGGTGCATTTTGCCAAGAATCCGTAAGATATAGCCATCCTTACGTTAGAAATCTTCTTCTCCTTCCTTCGCAAGCTTAGAGCAATTTTTTTGAGGTTTCTAGGGTGTTTTACCATTTATTAAGGTATTTTAGGAAGATGGAGAAAATAGGATTTCTCATAATTTACGTTCTGCCTCGCCTATCTTGCCCTGGCGCTAGGTTACCCCACCCTTGCGTCGCTGCCCTAGCTGCAACTACCCCACTATAGTGGGACAAAGGCCCTAAATTTTCTCAGATTTTTGTTTCTCCTAAATATGACATTTCGGGTCGTTACATGTAACTAGAATCAAGAGATGTTGATGCTAAAGGAGCCTTCAAGTCAAAAATATGAAATAGTTCTGGCCTCATTTGTTTACACTTAATAGAGATCTGAATCTTATTCATTCAAATCAACTGATGAGTCCACAAATTGGACTCATTTAGGGCTTTATTTTAATGGAAATAGTGTCCTTGAATGCTTGTTTTATCTCAATACCTAATTAAAACGCTGAAGTTTCAGGTATTTGAAGTTTTAGTTGAAGCATGGACACTTAGGCGCAAATAGGGCTGAAAAGAACAAGAAATGGAATCCTGCGGATAGCCGAGTTTAACTCGACACCAAAATGACATGAACCGCCCTTCATTCCAGTACGCGAAGCCTTGAAGGAAGTGGATCAAAAGGCGAGGAAAAGGGCAGTAGCGAGTCACTGATCAGTTCCATGAAGCAGTACTGTACCACCCAATGATCCAGAATATGAGGATGCTAAAAGCAAGAAACTGAAGGCGATGAGCTGACCAAAGGGCAGATCGCCGAGTTCATCGGTGATTTCGACTAATGTCGCCTAACAATCATCCGCAACACAATCTGTGAAAATTATAAATACTATTTAGAATTGTAGTCTTAAGAGATATTGAGTGTGGAACAATTATTATTATTATTTTCACTTTAGAACATACTTTAGCTGATATTTTTCTCTCAAGTTTGGAGAGGGTTTTGTGGAGACTTCAAGAAAGGAGTTCTTCTTCCCCAAGTTTGGAAGTGGGTCTTCTCTATTCATTTTCCTTTGCTTAATTTAAAGTTTAATTTCTTATACCCAGTTGATTTCATTATCATGTTAGGTATAATTTCTTATTTCTTGATGTGTGGCTAAAAACCCCCATTATTAGGGTGTGATTTAGCAAATATGGGTTGATATTCTTGTTGGGTCTTATTTGCTGATAGGTTAGATGTATTTTAATAGTGATTTAACCTAGTGGTTGTGGTTTAATCTAAAGGGTTTGTAGTTCTAAATACAAAGCCACCCATGTGTTTTTGGCTTGCTTGAGAGGGTGGTCGCAAAACCAAAACCACTAGACTGATGGCCTAAGGAGTGGGTCGACATGAGGTTCAGCCCGAGAGGGTGAGCCCTAGTCCCATATCCTAACACTCAGCTTGAGAGAGTGAGTGGGGTAAGGCGTAGGCTGGTCTTCATGCGAAAAATAGGTGTCTGAGAGAAACGCATTTGAAACGGGGTAAGTTGCCCGAGAGGGAACTTATTTCCATTTAAACCTTAGCCTAGTTACTATTATTTTGTAAATTTCCTATCGAAAGCATGTACCCAACAATTTATCTCAACTTGTGCTGCGGTCACATCCCAAGAACCTTTCCCCATACTTGATTTTATTGTTTATTTGTTGTTTTAGTACTTGTTACAAAAACCCCTTTGATATTTGACACTTTTGTGTCACCTCCTTTAATTTACTATGTTTTTGTTTGTTAATATCTTTAGCTACGACTAGTTAGAATGTAAATTCTATTTTTCTATCAATCCTCAAAACCCCAACCCTCGGTTGGGTTACTATATTATCGACGATCGTAGACACTCATACCGTAGGTTAGTGTCGTTGGTCACGATAAGTATCATCAACCCATTAAGTGTATGTGTTTTTAAGGATTAAATATGAATGATTAAGACTCTGCCTATTAAGTGCATTTGTTTTTTTTCCCTATTAAACCTCTTAATGGGACTAAAAAGATCTGAACGAACCAGCTCTATAACAGACTCTTAACAATGTTCAGAGGCTCGTTATTCTTCACACCACTTACTTTTCTTCTGAACCATATATCATTTTTTTGCTCCTTTTCAACTGCTACTGTGTTTTATGATATCCCATTTATGATTTTAAAGAAAACAACTTTAACTTCTGATATGTGTGAATTTAATATAAATTTCTCTTTGCAAACTCATTGATGACTAATAGTTTGAGCAAAAGGTTGCCTCTATATATGTAATCAATTTCATGAAAAATACGTATTTCCCCCATACTTATTGGTTTTATTTGTCAACTAATCCATGTTTACAAGTTCAAAAATATGTGAATATACCAAAAAATGGTTTAAAACTTATCAAGGACCTTGAACAAAGAGAATCGCTTACTTGCACACAAAAAATTGCAGTTGACAAAGCCAACTTTAGCCTTCGAGTAACTTAGAGATTTTGATGAACATCAACTTGATTTATTAACTAATTCATGTTATCTTGTGATGGTATATTTTTATATTAATTATATAAGTTTTATTTGTATTTTAGTTAATAATTTTTTTATATAAAATATAGTTTTTTTGGATATTATTTTCTATCAAAAAAATTTATTTTTCTGAAATGAAATTTTATAATATTTTATTGATACAGAATTTCATATGCACATTTAGATATTGAAAACAAACTAACTTAATTATGTGTTCAAATCCATAGGCTATCTTAATATTCAGATGAACATTCAAATTCGTACATCTATATCTTAATTCACATTATTAGACAGAGAGGTTTTGACGAGTGATCGATGCACGGAACGAGCTCTATAAACATGATCACAGAACAGCAAATCCCAAAAGGAATTAGAGAGAAATAATAATATTGAAGCGGTGAAAATAGTACAGTACACCAGGTCCCATGAGGAAAAGGAACCACTACAAGTATTCCAAGTCTCATGAGGAAAAAGAATCACTATAAGTTTACTGAAGTAGAGTTGAAGTAGGAAGGGACTCTTGTTCTATAATAGAGCAAGGTTTTCTCAAAAGAAGGTTGTGCACTTACATAGAGCGTTACAAGTAAAACATAGTCTTATTGTGAAAGAGTTCAAATTGAAGTTTCTTTGAAGTGTTGTGAAACCATAATTGAAGAATTCTATTATGTTTAGTTTGAGTATTTTGTTAAAGTTGTCGTAATTTATTTGCTGTGAAATTTAGTGTTTTTGGACCTTTGAGTTGGGGGAAACTTGAAGATCTGAGAGAACATGAACCTGGGGGTTTTGTGTTCTGAGTCTAGGAATTAGAATTTATAATTTTTAAGGTTACATTGGTTTGTAATTATTTCTAGTTTGAAGTTTTATTGAGTTACTAAAAGTTTGAAAGTAAAACTGATGGCACATTACAAAAGTACTTATTTTGAACTACTAAACATTCTAAGGATCAGATAACCCATTCATGATCCCTAGAATAATTACGAAGGTCAAAATTCCAACAATTGGTCTCAGAGCAGGTTATCTTAATCAAAAGTCTAATAAGTCAAGGTAAGATAACTATGAATTCTTCACCTCCTCTTGGACACGGTCAAGCACAACAGATAAACAAGCCACCCTTATTTAATGGGCAATATTACTCTTAGTGGAAGAAAGAATGGAAGACTTCATTCAAGCTAAAGAGTATGAACTATGGATGAGAGTTACTGATGGACCTTTAATGCCTACAATCAAGGACAGTTAAGGAAAGGACAGACCTAAACATAAGGCTCAATATGAAGAAGATGACTACAAGATGCTAGGAAAGAATGACAAGGCTTAATGCATTCTCGTATGTGGACTCAGACCTTACAAGTTCAACTGCATCTCTCGATGTACCACTACTAAACAATATGGGATACACTTCTAAATGCACATGAAGGTACTACCAAAGTTCAAAAGTTCAGAATTGCTAGACTATGCACTGAATAAGAGTTCTTCAAGATGAAAAATGGAGAGTCACTTCAGGATATGATCACTAGATTCACCAGAGTGGTCAACGAATTAATGTCCTTAGGAAAAATATACACTACAGAGGAACATGTAGATAAGGTTCTTCGAACTCTACCCAAATCAAGGAAATCAAAGTTATTGCAATAAGAGAGGCCAAAGACATAATAAATATGACCGTAGATGATCTTGTAGGAAATCTAAAAACATATGAGATGAATGTCGAAAGTGCCAAAAGAAGTGAAGGAAATAAACATAACATACTTGCTCTCAAGGCAACTGATGAGAATGATTAATCTAATCTAGATGATGATGATATAGCCTTGATAAGCAGAAATTTCAAGAAACTCTTCAAGAAAGGCATGAACTAGGGAAAGAAACCTTCTCCTACCAAGAAGAATAGCACAAAAAAGGGTCATAATGGAGGATGTTATAAATATGGTGAAACCGACCGTCAAGTCAAGGATTGTCCTATGTGGAAAGTTGAGTGGAGAAAATAAAGGGTAGAAAATGAGAAAAGGGAACTGGGAAACAAAAGGAAAATAATCAGGCAATGTATGCTAGTCGTGAACAAGTACAGATAACTCTGAGGAGAATGATGACATTGAACTTATGGCCATAGAACATTCAGAACCTTAATCTGATTCCGACACTGAGGAAGAGAAGGTAAACATTTATGATCTCAAAGATAAACTAGAGAAGAAATTATACTTTTTAATGATCACTCTCATAAATACCATACAAGAACTAAACACTGACAAGAATCAGTTGGTAGCTTCTATGACTAGTCTAAAGTTTGAGTACATTGATCTTGTAATAATCAATACTGAGTTAAAAGAAAAGAACAAAGATCTTCTTGAAAGGACTTATCAACTTGATTCTTGTAACCTTTCCCTCAAAAATAAAATCTTAAAATTAAGTATCATCATAAGGAGAGTGATTAACCTCTGCGTGAACAAGATGTCAAAAGACTTAAAAATGAATTATTCTCGGAAAAGGAAATCTCTAGGAGAATGAATCTTGAATTAGCTAGAATCAAATATTAGCTTGAGCCAACAAATAAATGGACTAAGTTTTACATGATTGTAACCCATCTAGGAAATAACACATGTAACATAAAATAGAATATGTTTTGATAATCAATCTATGAATGGGAATCGTGCATTCTGCTCACTTTGTGGTAACATTGGTCACTCTAGAAACACATGTCCTACAACCAAAATCAATACTACCAAAATTATTAAAACTAACACATACCAAAGGAACATGTATGTACTAAAGAATATAAAATTACCTAACTGGAGAAACAAGGACCGTATTCACCATTTTGATCAAAATAAAGGACCCAAGTTAATTTGGGTTCCAAAATCTAACTCTTGAATTTTTAAGGAAAAGGTGAGGGGAAGCAATTAATACTATTATATGGGCAACACTTGCTCAAGGCACATGACTGGAGATAAATCAAAATTCCTCTCACTTGAAGAAAGAAAACTTGGAATGGTATCATTTGGCGGTGGACCAAAAGGTCAAATTAATGGCATTGGAAAAATAGGTAAGACTAGTGAACACTCAATCGAAAATGTGTATCATGTTGGAGTCTTGAATCACAACTTGCGCAGCATATCACAACTTTGTGATAATGTAAACAAGGTAATTTCCTCTTCCATAAGAGTTGAAGTAATAAAACTTGAAACAAAGGAAATTGTGTTAAGTAGACAAATATATAAGCATGTATATATTGTAGATACTACAAAGGTACCTGCTGCAAATCTTATACGTCTAAGTGTAATGGAAAGAGATCCTTCACTATGGCATAAATGTCAAGGTCATGCAGTCACATACAATTAATTTTAAAAAATTATTTCTAATGATTTAGTAATAGGAATTCCTAAAACTTAAGTAAAAAGAAGAAAGGTTTTGTGAAGCATGTACTCAAGGAAAAAAATTAAAATCATCCTTTAAATCTAAACAAACTATAAGATCAACCAGATCCTTAGAACTGGTACATATGGATCTATGTGGTGGGTTAGAAGTAGAGGTGAACAATTATGTGTTTGTAATAGTAGATGAGTTTACAAGGTACACTTGGACACTTTTTATTGCTTCAAAGGATGATGCATTTGAATCCTTCTATACATTAATAAGAAAACTTCAAAAGAAACTTAACAAACAAGTGGTAGCTATCAGATCCATGGAACTACATTTGAGAACTCTAACTTTGTTCAATATTATGAATCTCATCGGTTTGACCACAATTTCTATGCTCCTAGGAATCCTCAACAAAATGGAGTAGAAGAATGGAAAAAACAGAACCCTTCAAGAAATGGCTAGAACTATGATGATTGCTAGCAACATAACTAATCAATTTTGAGTTGAAGCCATGAATACTGCATGATATACTATAAATAGGTGTATGTCTAGATCCATGCTAGATAAAACTCCCTGTGAATTACTTAAAGGCAGAAAACCTAGTATATCTCACCTAAGACCTTCAAGTGTAAATGGTTCATTCATAATAATGGAGATAATCTATTGGGAAAGTTTGATGCTAGAAGTGATGAAGGAATTTTTCTAGGATATTCTTCATATAGAAACGAATTTAAGGTACTAAACAAAAGATTAATGTGTGTAGAAGAGAGAGTACATGTAGTATTTGATGAAACAAATATTATAGCTAACCAAAGTCTTCAGGATGAACCATTAAGATTATATGCCGAGAATGAACATGAACAAGTAAACAAACAAGGTCCTTCACCTGTAGGTGATGTAAACATTGCTCTATCTTTTGGTGAAAATAAATAAAACTCAGAAGAAACATCTGAGTAAAATCAAAGAGGACTAATTGATAAACATCACTCAGAACAACATGAGTTGTTAGTAAAGGACTACCAGTACCAAAGATCACATCCAATAGATTACATACTCACTAATCTTATATTCGACATAACCACAAGATCATGACTAAAAATCACTGTGCTTTCAGTGTATTCCTTTCTACGATGGAACCAAAGAAAATTAGTGAGGCCTTGGAAGATGCTGACTGGTTTATAGATTTGGAGGAGGAATTGAATCATTTTGACAAAAGTAAAGTCTGGCACCCTATGCCAAGACCCCAAACAGAACCATTATTGGAACTAAGTGGCTATTCAAAAACAAGTTGGATAAACTTGGTACCATAACAAGAAACAAAGTAAGATTGGTGGTCCAAGGTTACAGTCAAAAAGAGGGCATAAATTATGATGAAAATTTTGCTCCATTGGCAAGATTTGAGGCAATAAGACTACTTATAACATTTGTTGTCCACATGGAATACACATTCTATCAGATGGATGTAAAAGTACATTCTTAAATGGTCTACTAAAAGAGGAAGTTTTTGTTAAACAAACACCTATAGTTGAAAATAATGACTATCCTGAACATGTCTATAAGCTTGACAAATCTCTTTATGGGTTAAAACAAGCTCCTAGGGCATGGTAAGATAGATTGAAAAAAAATTATCTTAAGTCATGGGTACACAAGAGGAAAAACTGACAACACTCTCTTTTTCTCAAGAATAAAGGAAATGACTTGCTAATCGTACATGTATACGTGGACGACTTCATCTTGGGATCCATAAATAAACCACTCACAAATGAATTTGCATTTCCAATGAGCAATGAGTTTGAAATAAGCATGATTGGAGAGCTAAAATATTTCCCAAGACTACAAATCAAGCAAACATCCTCGGGTACCCTAATTCACCAACGTAAGTATGCCAAATAACTGCTCATAAGGTTCAAAATGGAGGATGCAAAAATAATCAATACCCTAATTACCATAGCTATCAAGTTAGATCTATAGGGAATAGGCTCAATCGTCGATTAAAAGCTCTATATAGGAATGATTGGGTCACTTATGTATCTTATTGCTAGCAGGACAGACATTGTGCTTAGTGTGGGGTCATGTTCTTGATTTCAAGCTAATCCTAAGGAACCTCATTTACAAGTTGTTAAAAGGATTCTACGCTACCTAAAAGAAACTAAGAACTTGGGACTCTAGTAACCAAATGGAAGCAATTTTGAACTAGTAGTATATGTTCATGCCAACTATGTAGGAAACATAGTTGATAGGAAGAGTATTGCATGTATGGCTGACTTCTTAGGGTCATGTATGATCTGTTGGGCAACAAAGAAACAAAATTATGTAGCTTTATCTATTGTTGAAGCTGGATATGTTATTGCATCATGTTGTAGTCAACTTCTATGGATAAAACAACAACTCAAAGACTTTGGGTTGAACACTAGATGTGCTCCCATTTTTTATGACAATACTATTGCAATAAACATAGCCAAAACCCCAGTTCAACATAAAAGAATAAAACGCACTGACATTTGACATCATTTTTTAAGGGACAATGTAGAAAAGGGTTGGTTTCCATGAATTTTGCACTACTGAAAAACAAATTGCAGATATCTTCACCAAGGCATTTGCAAGAGAACACTTTGAAAGGAACTGATTGGAACTAGGGATGATTAAAATTGCCTAAGCCACCCTCCATGACTGCTAAAGAATATTATGCATAAGGCACAAAAGATCGGATTAAATTGTATAATCCCTACACCAATTTAAAACATTTGGGAAACTATAACTAAGTAACTTTTTTCACGTGAAAGAACACATAAAGATCAAAAGATGGGATCTAGCAGGGCTTAAAATACATATATGTATTTCACTCTTCATGCAAAATGCATAAATTCAAAAACAATAAGCAATAACCTGTCCCTTCCACGTGTCACTATAAAAACTGTAACCATCATATTCAAATACCTCACAGTCATTTTCAAAAAGTTGATAACCATCACATCATTATGGAAGCCTACTAGAACTTTATTGCAAGTGAAACTCTTCACATTTTAGACTTCTCGTATAACCCACCAATCTGGCTTCCATCACCACCAAATACACATACCCCTAACTACAATCTCACACCCTCTTCTAGTAACCTAAACCACCACACTCCTATCACCATGAAAACTCCATCAAATATAGATTCCTCCCCCCACCCAAACCCATCACTAATACAATATCCTCACTCTCTCCTTCCTCTTAGCAAGTTTTGACAATTGTACTGTTCGAGAAACTGGACATCTATTCTGCTCTAAACTGTGTTTGTCGATTCCACTAGTATATATCATCTCTATATTTTTCCACACAATACAACTTTAGTACCCTACGACTGAACCTGGGTTCTCCTGGAAATTGAGGGAGTTTGGGAGGATGGAGCACCTACTAAGGGGAAACACACTAGGACCCTATGACTAAACTTGGTTTAGCCGCTAGGCTCAAAATTGGTGCATCTAGTAAGGGAGAATCCTACTATGTATTAGCACAATCTCAGGAATTTAATATAAGTTCTAAGGATACTATATGCATTGGCATTTGGTCCCTAATCGACTAAGTTCAATATTACAGAAGGCTACTACCAAGCTTGTGGTGGTGCCAACAAATGAACCTCAGGAGACTCTTCCTACTATGTTGTTTATGGTTATCCTTGTTCATATTAACCACTCAGTCAAAAGAGCTCTTGATTAAGGTCTCCACAGCTTTTAAACTAACAAATCTAGGTCCTCAAAAACCCTGTTTATCCCTCCCACTGACCCTATAAAAGTACCTGATGAGCTAGCATGGGCTAAAAAGGGTAAAGGTCTGGCTTCCTCTAGTCATACTATAAAATGGACTTCTCAACCTACTCTTTGCAAAGGTACTATCCACACTAATTTAATCGATGAGTCTGCTGACTCTGGTAGTCATGAGAGTGTTTTTTCTACTTCTAAATATCTGGGGGTGAATCACAAAGGGAAATGAAGATTGATGAATTTGGTGTTGAGCTAAGTGATATTATTGAGGATACCCTAGATGTCATGAATTTTAGGTTCGTACACTTTAAGCAACGCATTGTTCTCCATGGTAGGGTTATTATTGGATTTGGGGATCCTAAGATATGTACTCTTCTAGATCTTCTAGAGGCGTAGGGTTGGAGTAAACTATTCCTTCAGGGCAATATGCGTCGTCGTATGGGAAGAGAAGAAACTCAGTTACTTTACATCAATGCATCTGGCTCGTCTACCTCTATAACTCGACTATTTTACATAGTGACACCAACCTATGTTACCACTCCATAAGCTACCGTTTGATAATGTTCATAAGATTATCTTGACATGACAACAAGAATGTACTGAGGCCAATTTTATGGATCTACCACTTATGGAGATGCTTATTTCTAGGGTTTCATCAATTTGCATGATCTTATAATCTTGCGCCATATGCATCGAAGTTGTGTTTAGGACAAAACTCGTCATGTTTTGGGGTTAAGTTCTAGTTGGGAATGATTAATTTTTTATCAATTTAGGGTTCCAGTTAAGGTGTGGCAGTATCAGATCACTAAGGATGTCTTGGGTATGGTGAACCAGGCTGCAGTTGCTACTCCTCCTAGGGGAGGTTAATGCACCACTTCAGAGGCTTTGGGCATCGTTGGCTGCTAAGTATGCAGAGAATACTGCACTCACGGAATCTCATTTGGCATCAATGAATCAATTACATATCTCTTATTGTGGTGTTTGAGTATAAAAATGAAACTAGACCACGTGTTCCATAAGCAAAGTTCTGGTTTGGGGGAAGAGAATGCGCGTCTGAAGGCTGACCTTGCTTTAGATCAGGAAGCTCTATTAGCTAAAAAATCCATAGACTCTGTTAATCTTATAGTCCTCTATGACTTGCTGAAAAAGGATCTTCCCCTACCTCTCCTTCCGCATACACTCCTCCCTAGCCTTACCATGTAATGTGCTCCTAGTGTATCTTCTTTTACTTATATTCTTTTGTTTTTTTTCCGTTTGTGAAAGTGGTGGCATATACAATCTGGAAAATGTATCTATTGGCCCTATTTTTTTTGCTTTATTTGGTTGCCTGTTAGTGTACTTTGTTTTAGTTCCAATTATTTTTGTCATGACCCGGGAGTAGCCCCTAGACGTAACATGGCATACTTGACCTCGAAGGGGTCTCATACATGTCTCTAGCATCATCATTACATAAGACATTGAAATAATGTGGAATTGAAAACTTTACAATCGAAGTTCAACTTCACTTTTCATAAAAGAAAGTAATAGGAAAAGTTTAGACTTTGTCTCACACCACCATCTAAAACATAGAATTACAAAGTTTGGGACTTAGCCCTTATACGTCAATAAAAGTCTCAACATGAGAGGTACAATAGAACTAGAAACTAGGAAATCCCGTCCTCAAACTTGAGGACTCACCACTACTTGGAAAAAACAATCCAAGTCTTCTTCAAAGGAGAGAGTGAAAGTCACCTAGTCAGAACCGAATGATAAGTTGTGTATTTCTAATATATTTCACTTACAAGTTGTGTGTGTCTAGGGCCTTTTTGTATTGGTTTTGATGTGTTTTTATCATATTTTGTAGGAAAGATGTTCAGGCGCAGAAGTAAAGAGACAACTGAAAGAAATGCAGAAAAAGTGCATTCACGAAAGTGATCTAAGGACCGTAGGTCCATTGACGATCCGTAGGTGATATCCGTAGATCAGCAGGCAAGGCATGGAAGGCAAATTAGGGAAATCTGACCAAGGGTGGAACTACGGTGGCTATTGACAGACCGTAGACTGATTACGGACCATACTATTGATCCATAGATTGATACTATGAGGGTTCCAGTACCTGATTTTTGAAGATTCTAAGTGTGGAGCCACGTAGGGGGATTGATGGACCGTGGATCAATATACAGTCCATACTGCAATTCCATCGTTTGCTTCAGAGAAGCTGATTGGTGGAAGCTGAAATATTTTCCAACGGAAGGGACTCATGGACCGTAGATCCATTGACGGTTCGTGAGTCAATCTCGTGGAATAAAGTCGCGTGCCTGAACAAACTTTCCTTAATTTGTTTCCTTTTAAATTAGGACTTGTTTTCTATAAATAGGGTATGTAAACCTCGTTTTAGGGAGTTAGACATTATTATTCTAGTTTTACTTTGTGACGGGGAGATTAATTCGCAAACCTAGCAATTATTGATTTCCTAAGTTCGTTTTGAAGATTTTGGTTTTGCAATTCAAGTTGAATTTCTGGGTTTATTATTCTCCTTACGTAAGTTCATGATTTCTTTGTCTAAAACTATGAATTGTATTCTTGCTAATATGGGTAACTAAATCCACAACTAGGGTTGTGTGAACCATGAGCGATTAACAAAGTATGAATAGTAAATAAGCAATTCTTGACTAGTATTTTGCATGCTGATAATTCTTTCGTTTAGAAGTCTTTTTAACGATGGCCAATATTAGAACTCACCTTGTTACTACTTTCCGGACCAAGGAGGTAATTAACAAGAAAAGAATTATCAACATGGATTTAGTGTGATACTATCTAATAGTCTAGTGTCGTTTGGTGCAAAGTAATAACTAAGCCAAACATCGATTATGATGGCTAATATGAGGTATAGGTAAGGGTTAGTAAATTATACACACGTAGCCGAACCAAGGTGCAGGGTTAAATTCTCTAGATGCCAAACCAAGGATTTAGAGATACATAACTCGCCACTTTGCATGTGATATACTAGGAAAGGATTGTTATTACTTGGATTACTGCATTATGAGCTTGTAGGGAATACGTATACCCTAGTTAATTCTCTCATCTTGATAACAACAAAGATTGACTTTTGTGTATTGATCACTTATTGAATTTTTACAATTTGTTTCACAAATCCACCCATTTAATTACTTGTTTCTGGAAGTAATTTGACTAATTGAATATAATGGTTGGTTAAAGTAAGGTCTAAACCATTTTCCTCGTGGGATCGACCCCAACCTACAAGTTGGGTTCTTTACTTGATAACGATTGCTTATGCTTCTTTAGGGAGGTGTAATTTGAGCGTATCAAATTTTACGGAGCCAGGGTGAACCACTTACTCCTTACGATCCAGAGTTGAACCGCACTTTGCGAAGAATGAATAATCCAGGAGATAATCCGATCAAAGGAAATCTAAGTGATGCAATTGAGTTACAACAACTGAGGGTAGTTGGTAGGGACAATTAGATTCCAGCTGACAATCAATTGGGAGATGCATTGAGGGTGCAAGATCCACCAGGCCCACGACAACATGACAACTATCAGGGCAGTGTCAATATAGCAAACTCGATGGACCTATTGTCTTACCCCCTCTACCTCCAAGGCACACATTTGTGGTGACTAGTAGCTTGATGTAGATGCTTACAGCAAGGGGCTTATTCTCAGGATTGCCATCGGAGGACCCACTTGCTCACTTAGCCAAGCTAAGGGTGGTTTGAAAAAGTTGTGTAGGTAGACTAGACTTGGACATGGATGTCATCGGATTACGAGTGTTCCCTTCATCACTGACAGGCGATGCTGCAATATGATTCACTGAGCTTTCTTATAACTCAAGATTTACATGGGACTAACCGATGGATGTGTTCTGAGCAAGGTACTATCCAGTTTCCAAGATGCTAAATCACAATTTTGTAGTATTACCTGAAGAGTTTGTGAGTAGCTCTTGGGACAGATTCTCTACGTTCGTAAGAGGTGTCCCAAATCACCGTATTGATGATGAGTTGCTGAAGGAATATTTCTATCGAGGTTAGGATGACAACAATGAAGCAGTGCTTGAGACTGCACATATGTACAGATTTCTAAAAAACTGGAGAAGATCTCTCGCAACAATAAAGCATGGAGCACTAGGAGGTCAGATACTGGGAGAAACACATTTTCCATTCAGAATACAAGCACCTAGTCTGCGAATGAGATTCGTGAGAAGATGGCTCAAATGAGGACCGAGTTGGGGTTTGTATTGAAACATGTGAGTGGAGGTGCAGAGAAGGTAAATGTTGTGAATTACTTGACTAGAACGCCCCACTAGATGAAGAGTGTTACTATGAAGAGGATGCTTATGCGATGAATGATCACACGGGGGGTTTTCGACCAAAAGCGCAAGGATCCAACACGGAAAATTGGCGCCAGGGTCAAGGAAACCAAGGTCGGAACTATGGAAATTACAACTGAGAGGGTCAATATGCCCGGGATGGGAACTTCAATTACGACAACAACTTTAACAGGAACAACTATGGCAACATAAACGATCGGGTTGGACCTTATGTTCCTCCTCAAAATTGGGAATTTGGTACTAAGGAAGCTGGAGGCAATATGGCACGTATTGAAGATATGATGCAAAAGATGACGAGAAGGTTTGGTGCAACTGATGAGAATGTGAAGGAGATGCGAAACGACTTGTCTGGTATTGGTCAAAAGGTTGATGTCCATGCAGTGTCAATGAAGCACCTAGAGCAGCAGATGACCCAGTTGTCTACTACAGTGAACCCACGTCAACCTGATACTCTTCCAAGCAACACCTTCCAAAATCCAAAAATTGACGGTCATTGTATGGCAGTTACTACTCGAGGGGGTAAGCAAACCATAGATCCACCTAGGCCATCTGAGGTGGAAGTTGAGATTAGAAAAGAAGATGATGTGGTAGAGGTTAGAGAAGAGTCTGAGAATGCAACAAAGAAAGAAGCGGAGATATCTCAGAAAGTAGTCCCCATACCTAGCCCTCTACCACCTTTTCCACAGAGGTTAGTGAAGAAGACTAAAGATGGTAAATATTGTAAGTTTATTACTATGTTGAAGCAACTTTCCATCAACGTTCCATTGATAGAAGCTTTGGAGCAAATGCCTGGGTATGCAAAGTTTATGAAAGATATGGTGACAAAGAAGAGGTCTGTAAGTTTTGAAGGTGATGTTAGATTACAGCATTGTAGCGGTATTGCTACAAGGTTTTTTGTGCAAAAGAAGGAGTATGCTGGTGCCTTCGCGATTCCATGTACTATCGGGTTATTACACTTTGCTAAGGCATTTTGTGACCTTGGTGCTAGCATCAACCTCATGCCATTGTCTATTTACAAGAAGTTGGGTCTAGGGGACCCAAAGCCCACTACCATGCGATTACTGATGGCTAATCGAACTGTGAAGAGGCCCATTGGTGTACTCCATGATGTGCTAGTAAAAGTGGAGTCTTTCATTTTTCCAGCGGATTTTGTGATTCTTGACTATGAGGTTGATTTTGAGGTTCCCATCATCCTTGGGAGACCATTCCTTGCCACATGGTGTGCATTGGTTGATATGGAGAAGGGGCAGATGAAGTTCAGACTGAACAATGAAGAAGCAACTTTCAATATTTGTAGATCCATGAAGCAGAGTGGTGAGCTCCAAACAATATCTTCTATAACTTACAGAGTTGAGAGTGGAACAGAAGTGCAAATTAAACAGCGACTAGGTGTTGAGGAACTAGCACCAGTTATGATGAACTTCGAGAGTGATGGTATTGAAGAGTACGATGAGTTAGTAGATACACTAGATAGATGCGAATATCAGTCAAACCCAAAGAAGTATGAGCTAGACATGAAGAATCGTGAGTCCCCACCCGCGAGACCATCTATTGTGGAGGCACCGAAAGTGGAGCTTAAGGCTCTACCACTGCATTTGATGTATGTGTTTTTGGGTAGAGAAAATACTTTGCCGGTCATCGTTGCGAAAGATTTAAATGCAAGACAAGTAGAGTGCTTAGTGACTATGTTAAAGAGGTTCAAGAGAGATATTGGATGGACTATTGCGGATATTATTGGGATCCCTCCCAATATTTATTCTCACAAAATCCAACTCATGCCAGTTCACAAGCCTAGTATCGAGCACCAAAGAAGACTAAACCCACCTATGCAAGAGGTAGTTATAAAGAAGATCATCAGTGGTTGGATTCCAGAGTTATTTATCCCATTGCAGATAGTAGTTGGGTGTGTCATGTTCAATGTGTGCCCAAGAAAGGTGGGATCACTATGGTTCCTAATGAAAGAAACGAGCTTGTTCCGATGCGGCCCGTGACTGGATGGATAGTCTACATGGACTATAGGAAGTTAAATGCTTGGATAGAAAAGGACTATTTCCACATGACGTTCATGGATCGGATGTTCGATAGACTTACTGGTAAGGGCTGGTATTGTTTTCTTGATTATAATTCGGGCTACAATCTGATTTCTATAGCTCCAGAGGACCAAGAGAAGACCACCTTCACTTGCCCTTATGGAACTTTGGCCTTCAAAAGGATGTCATTTGGTTTGTGTAATGCTCCAACGACATTCCAGTGGTATGATGTCAATATTCTCTGATATAGTGGAGGACACTATTGAAGTGTTCATGGATGATTTTCTGTGGTAGGTGACTCTTTTGACTGAGGTGCTGAAAAGGTGTGAAGATTGCAATCTAGTGCTAAATTGGGAAAAGTATCACTTTATGGTGAAAGAAGGAATCGTGTTAGGCCATCGGATTTCTGAGAAGGGTATCGAGGTTGATCGAGCAAAATTTGAGGTAATAGAAAAGCTTCCACCACCTATCTCTGTAAAAGGTGTTAGAAGTTTTCTTGGGCATGCAGGTTTCTATAGGAGGTTCATCAAGGACTTCTCTAAAATTGCACATCCTTTGTGTAAACTGCTCGAAAAGGAGTCTAAGTTTGATTTTGATGATGCTTGTCTGAGAGCATTTGGAGTGTTGAAGGAGAAGTTGATTACTACACTTATCATTATCTCACCATATTGGGGACATCCGTTTGAGGTAATGTGTGATGCAAGTGGAGTGGCGCTTGGTGTGATATTGGGACAGAGGCGAGAGAAAATACTCCATCCTATTTATTATGCTATCAAAGCTCTAAATGTGGCCAAAAAGAATTATGCTGTGACTGAACAAGAGCTTCTTGCAGTGGTTTTCGCATTCAAAAAATTTTGATCCTATTTGCTTGGTACTAAGCTCATAGTGCATACTAACCATTCTTCATTGAGGTATCTGATAGCAAAGAAGGATGCAAAACCGAGGTTGATTAGATGGTTATTATTGCTGCAAGAGTTTGATTTTTTGGTAAAAGATAGAAATGGGACCGAAAATGAAGTTGCCGATCACTTGTCCAGATTAGAGGAAGAAGCTATGCTAAAGCTTGGGGATGGGGCTTAAAATAATGATACTTTTCCAGATGAGCAGGTTTTGGCTGCTTCTCATGATCTGATTCCTTGGTTTGCAGACTTTGCTAATTATTTGGCAAGCGATTTGGTGCCTCCGGATTTGTCTTTTCACCAAAGAAAGAAGTTTATGCATGACGTGAAGAAATTCTTTTTGGATGAGCCTCACTTGTATCGAAGTTTTACAGATGGTATTATTCGTCGTTGTGTGCCTGAGGTTGAGATATTGAGTGTACTAGAAGCATGTCATTCGTCGCCTGTGGGTGGGCATCATAGTGGTATTCGGACTGCACATAAGATTTTGCAGTGTGAGTACTACTGGCCTACCATCCACCAAGATGCTCATGATTTCACAAAGTCATGTGATCGTTGCCCAAGAGAACGAGGGATTTCAAAGAGGCAAGAGCTTCCTATGAATCCTATATTGGTAATAGAGTTGTTTGATGTATGGGGCATTGATTTTATGGGTCCATTTGTGAGTTCACATGGGATGAAATAGATTCTTGTTGCGGTTGATTATGTATCAAAGTGGGTGGAAGCAGTTGCGCTCCCCAACAATGAAGGTAAAAGTGTCACCGCATTTTTGGAAACGAATATTTTCTCCAGTTTTGGTACACCAAGGGCAATAATCAATGATGGAGGTTCCCATTTTTGTAATAAATTGTTCAAGGCACTACTTGAGAAATATGGCATCCGCCATAATGTAGCCACTCCTTACCACCCGCAGACTAGTGGGCAAGTTGAAGTGTCCAACAGAGAGATTAAACAGATTTTGGCGAAGACTGTAAATGCTAACAGAATGGATTGGTCAAGGAAGCTTGATGATTCTTTTTGGGCCTATCGCACTGGCTACAACACTGCCATAGGTATGTCTCCTTACCAACTTGTGTATGGAAAGTCTTGTCATTTACCAGTAGAGCTAGAGCATAAGGCAATGTGGGCAATGAAGAAACTAAATTTGGATTGGGGTGTCGGATCCAATCAGATAATGAATGACTTGAATATGCTTGATGAGTTTCGCCTGAAAGCTTATGAAAGTTCAACCTTGAACAAAGAGAAGATGAAGCGGTACCATGATCAAAGAATTGAAAAGCAAGAATTTGTGGTTGGTGATCTTGTGCTTCTATTCAACTCTAGGTTGCGCTTGTTTCCAGGCAAACTCAAGTCCAAATGGACTGGGCCATTTTTGCTCACAAAAGTGCTCCCCCATGGAGCGGTTGAGCTTAAGAATAGGGAAGGAACAAGGTTCATGGTAAATGGGCAAAGGATCAAGCTCTATCTGGGAAATGCTGAGAGTGTGCAAGAAGTGATTGAGGCCTACCATCTTGATGAAGTCTGAGTAATCAAGACACATGCGTCGTGTCGCGACGTTAAATCAAGCGATGTTTGGAAGGCAACCCAAGATGTACAATCTAGCCAACGATAAGTTTTTGTTTCCATCTAGTAGTTTTTGTGTTTTAGTTAATTCTCTGTATTAATTTAGATAGGTGTTTAAGTTTTAGTTTTTTTTTAGTGTTTGCTAGAATTAGCATAGGGTCCGTGTCTAAAAAGTGTCCAGAAAATGTAAAAAGAATAACCTAATGGTTGCTACATGTGCAAGGACGAAATGAGAAATCTGCAGAAAAAGGTCTGGTGTAGAGGTCTACCGGCCTCATTGACGGTCTGTGGTTCAATTCATGGATCGTAAATGGTATCCGTAGATCCCAGGTATGTTCTGAAATTTTTTCAAGTTAAAATGTCATCAATGGTCCCAATCTATGGACAGTCAATGGACCCAACAAAAATAGATGCAATGCATACAAAAGCAGTAAAAGAAAATAGATTGGGTGAAGCAAACCTGTGGCACATAGTGCCGGCGAATCATCAACAAATGGGTGGGTCCGATTTTCTGGAGCCCGCTGGAACAATAGTTGGGTCACCCTCAGTAGTGCCCACATCATCCATCATAGCACCCTCAATAGTGCTCTCTATCACTCTCACCATACCATCAGTGGTGCTCACAACGTCCTCACAACAGGCGAGACCTCTACAACTAGGGCAGAGCTCGATGCCCCTGCAACACTCTCACACACCCTCTGCTGGCACAACTCTTTATCTAAAATCAAAGCCTTCCTAGCCGCCTTCTCCTTCCTTCGCTGTCTCTTTTTGGTATTTTCCTCCTCAGTGCGAGTAGAACAGTGCCTCTTACCTTTAGTATGTGTAGGCTCAGGGTCCTCCTCTGCTCTCCTCTGTAATAAGTCGGGCCATCTTCTGTTTGTCATTTATCATCTTGGCATCCTGATAAATTTGCCATTGGCGCTCTATGCACCATCTATTTAGCTCGCTGGCTACTGGAGTAGGATCATCATTCCGTGGTGCAGGTATGGACTACAAGCTAGTGCCCTCATCAGACGAGACAGCTTGATCATTCTCACTGGACCCTATGACTGATTTAGCATTGGAACCTGACCTACAGTCCGTAGACTGATCTACGATCCGTGGAACCCTTCCGTGGATCAGAGGACCAACTTTATTGGTTATAGATGGAAACCACGTGCAGAACACATCCGTTGTTTCACACTTTGTGAAATTTACAAATTCATCCAACCACGAATCTAGTCAACGGTCCATAGATGGATCTACGATCCATAGATGGGGTATCGTGGATGTGAACTATGCCAGGTTTCAGCCAATCTTTTTTATTTTCAAGTTCACATCTTAGACTATTTTTAACAATATCCTAGTCTAACTATGTATTTCAACATTGAATCATGCTAGTTTGTCATTCTCAAGATTCTGATTAATCATTTTAACCAAGTATTTAAGACAAACTTTGGAACCCTAAGTCCAAACTTACATTTAGACTTATAATCACAAATAATAAGGCAACACAATCATTATCTAACCTTCCAAGGGTATTGTAACTTCCAATTTTATCATGCAATTACATCTATCAATTACCCAAGGTCAAGACCTGACTCCCGACTTACTATATTTAATCTATTAACAGAAATTCAAAGTGAGGGGAAAGTCTATTACCTTACAAGCAACAAGGAGTGGGATGATTGCGTGACAACACTAGGCTTTGCAAGACCAAAGAATTACCTCTTGGTTACTAACCCGAACACCGGACCTTGTGGGAATTTTTGCAGAGGAAAGGGAATTTAGGGGTTTGAAGAAAAAGGAAGAGAAGATAAATTTGGGGAGTGATGGAGTGATTATTGAGTGATTGAAGGATTTTGGGAGGTTATGAAATGGTTGTGGGATTAAATGGAGAGAAGTGGAATGATTTAAAATTAGGGGCTTTTTAAATAGGGGGTCCGGGTCAGGTCAAGCAACCTTAGAGTTTGGACCCACGAGACCCCGTCTACGGTTCGTGGGTCCATTGGCGGTTCGTAGATTGGGACCTCGATGACATTTTAACTTGAAAAAATTTCAGAACATACCTGGGATCTACAAACACCATTTACGATCCGTGAATTCAAGCACATACCATCAATGGGGCCCGTAGACCTCTGCACCATACCTTTTTCTGCAAATTTCTCATTTCGTACCTGCACATGTAGCAACCATTAGGTTATTCTTTTTACATTTTCTGGACACTTTTTAGACACGGACCCTATGTTAATTCTAGCCAACAGTAAAAAAAACTAAAACTGAAACACCTACCTAAATTAATACAGAGAATCAACTAAAACACAGATCTGCTAGATGGAAACAAAAACCTATCGTTTGGCTAGATTGTACATCTTGGGTTGCCTCCCAACTAGCGCTTGATTTAATGTCGTGGCACGACGCAGGTCTCTTGATTACTCAGACTTCATCAAGATGGTAGGCCTCAAACACTTCTTGCACACTCTCAGCATTTCCCAGATAGAGCTTGATCGTTTGCCTATTTACCATGAACCTTTTTCCTTCCCTATTTTCAAGCTCAACCGCTCCATGGAGGAGCACTTTTGTGAACAAAAATGGCCCAATCCATTTGGACTTGAGTTTGCCTGGAAACAAGCACAACCTAGAGTTGAATAGAAGGACAAGATCACCAACCACAAAATCTCGCTTTTCAATTCTTTGATTATGGTACCGCTTCATCTTCTATTTGTACAAAGTTGAACTTTCATAAGCTTTTAGGAGAAACTCATCAAGCATATTCAAGTCATTCATTCTCAAATTGGATGCGGCGCCCCAAACCAAATTTAGTTTCTTTATTGCCCACATTGCCTTATGCTCTAGCTCTACTAGTAAATGACAAGACTTTCCATACACAAGTTGGTAAGGAGACATACCTATGGGAGTCTTGTAGGCAGTGCGATAGTCCCATAGAGCATCATCCAGCTTCCTTGACCAATCCATTCTATTAGCATTTACAGTCTTCACCAAAATCTATTTAATCTCTCTGTTTGACACTTCAACTTACCCACTATTCTACAGGTGGTAAGGAGTGGCTACATTGTGGCTAACACCATATTTCTCAAATAGTGCCTTGAATAATTTATTACAAAAGTAGGAACCTTCATCACTGATTATTGCCCTTAGTGTACCAAATCTAGAGAAAATATTCTTTTTCAAAAATGCGGTGACACTTTTACCTTCATTGTTGGGGAGCGCAATTGCTTCCACTCACTTTGCTACAAAATCAACCACAACAAGAATATATTTCATCTCATGTGAACTCACAAATGGACCCATAAAATCAATGCCCCATACATCAAACAACTCTATTACCAATATGGGATTCATAGGAAGCTCTTGCCTCTTTGAAATCCCTCCCTCTCTTTGGCAACGATCACACGACTTTGCGAAATCATGAGCATCTTGGTGGATGGTAGGCCATTAGTACCCACACTGTAAAATCTTATGTGCAGTCCAAATACCACTATGATGCCCACCCACAGGCGTCGAATGGCATGCTTCAAGTACACTCAACATCTCAACCTTGGGCACACAGCGATGAATAATCCCATCTATACAACTACGATAAAAGTAAGGCTCATCCCAAAAGAATTTCTTCACGTCATGCATAAACTGCTTCCTTTGGTGAAAAGACAAATCCGGAGGCACCAAATTGCTTGCCAAATAATTAGCAAAGTCTGCAAACCAAGGAATCAGATCATGAGAAGCAGACAAAACCTGCTTATCTGGAAAAGTATCATTAATTTCAGCCTCATCACCAAGCTTTAGCATAGCTTCTTCCTCTAATCTGGACAAGTGATCGGCAACTTGATTTTCGGTCCCCTTTTTATCTTTAACCACAAAATCAAACTCTTGCAGTAACAATACCCATCTAATCAACCACAATTTTGCATCCTTCTTCGCCATCAGATACCTCAATGCAGAATGGTCAGTATGAACTATGATCTTAGTACCAAGCAAATAGGATCAAAAATTTTCGAATACAAAAACCACCGCAAGAAGCTCTTGTTCAGTCACAGTATAATTCTTCTGGGCCACATTTAGAGCTTTGCTAGCATAATAAATAGGATGGAGTATTTTCTCTCGCCTATGTCCCAATACCACACCAAGCGCCACTCCACTTGCATCACACATTACCCCAAATGGTTGTCCCCAATCTGGTGAGAAAATGATAGGTGCAGTAATCAACTTCTCCTTCAACTCTCCAAATGCTCTCAGACAAGCATCATCAAAATCAAACTTAGACTCCTTTCCGAGCAGTTTGCACAAAGGATGTGCAATTTTAGAGAAGTCCTTGATGAACCTCCTATAGAAACCTGCATGCCCAAGAAAACTTCTAACACCTTTTACATAGATAGGTGGTGGAAGCTTTTCTATTACCTTAACCTTTGCTCGATTAACCTCGATACCGTTCTCAGAAATCCGATGGCCTAACACGATTCCTTCTTTCACCATAAAGTGGCACTTCTCCCAATTTAGCACTATATTGCAATCTTCACACCTTTTCAGCACCTTGGCCAAATGATCTAGACAACAGTCAAAAGAGTCACCTACCACAGATAAATCATCCATGAACACTTCAATAGTGTCCTCCACCATATCAGAGAATATTGACATCATACACCGCTGGAATGTCGCTGGAGCATTACACAAACCAAATGGCATCCTTTTGAAGGGGAAAGTTCCATAAGTGCAAGTGAAGGTGTTCTTCTCTTGGTATTCTAGAGCTATAGAAATCTGATTTTAGCCCGAATAACCATCAAGAAAATAATACCAACCCTTACCAGCAAGTCTATCCAATATCTGATCCATGAATGGCATGGGGAAATGGTCCTTTTCTGTCCAAGCATTTAACTTCCATAGTCCATGCAGACTCTCCATCCAATCACGGGCCGCATCGAAACAAGCTCATTTCTTTCATTAGGAACCACAATGATCCCATCTTTCTTGGGCACACATTGAACAGGACACACCCGACTATTATCTGCAATGGGATAAATAACTCTGGCATCCAACCACTTAATGATCTCTTTTTTAACTACCTCTTGCATAGGTGGGTTTCGTCTTCTTTGGTGCTCGATACTAGGCTTGTGATCTGGAATGAGTTGGATTTTGTAAGAACAAATACCGGGAGGGATCCCAATAATATCCACCATAGTCCATCCAATAGCTCGCTTGAACCTCTTTACCACAGTAACTAAGCACTTTACGTGTCTTGCATTTAAATCTACCGCAACGATGACCGGCAAAGTATTTTCTCTACCCAAAAATACATACATCAAATCCGATGGTAGAGCCTTAAGCTCTACTTTCAGTGCCTCCACAATAGATGGTCCCACGGGTGGGGACTCACAATTCTTCATGTCTAGCTCATACTTCTTTGGTTTTGAGTGATATTCGCATCTATCTAGTGCATCTACCAACTCATCGTACTCTTCAATACCATCACTCTCGAAGTTCATCATAACTGCTGCTAGTGCCTCAACACCTAGTTGCTCTTCAATTTGCACTTCTGTTCCACTCTAAACTCTGTAAGTTATTGTAGATATTGTTTGGAGCTCACCACTTTGCTTCATGGATCTACAAATATTGAAAGTTGTTTCTTCATTGTTCAGTATGAACTTCATCTTCCCCTTCTCCATATCAACCAATGCATGCCCTGTGGAAAGGAATGGTCTCTCAAGGATGATGGGAACCTCAAAATCAACCTCACAGTCAAGAATCACAAAATCCGCCAGAAAAATGAAAGACACCACTTTCACTAGCACATCATGGAGTATACCAATGGGCCTCTTCACAGTTTGATCAGCCATCAGTAATCGCATGGTAGTGGGCTTTGGGTCCCCTAGACCCTACTTCTTGTAAATAGACAATGGCATGAGGTTGAAGCTAGCACCAAGGTCACACAATGCCTTAGAAAAGTGTAACAGCCCGATAGTACATAAAATCGTGAAGGCACTAGGATCCTCCTTCTTTTGCACAAGAGACCTTGTAGCAATAGTGCTACAATGCTACAAGCTATCATCATCTTCAAAACTTGTAGACCTCTTCTTTGTCACCATATCTTTCATAAACTTTGCATACCTAGGCATTTGCTACAAAGCTTCTATCAATGGAACGTTGATGGAAAGTTGCTTCAACATAGTAATAAACCTGCGATATTTACCATCTTCAGTCTTCTTCACTAACCTCTGTGGAAGAGGTGGTGGAGGTCTAGGTATGGGGACTACTTTCTGAGATATTTTCGCTTATTTCTCTATCGCATTCTCAGACTCTTCTCTAACCTCTACCACATCATCTTCTTTTCTAATATCAACTTCCACCCCAGACGGCCTAGGTGGATATATGGTTTGCTTACCCCCTCGAGTAGTAACTGTCATATAATGACCGTCATTCTTTGGTTTCTGGATGGTGTTGCTTGGAAGAGTACCAAGTTGACGTGGGTTCGCTGTAGTAGACAGCTGGGTCATCTGCTGCTCTAGGTGCTTTATTGGCAATGCATGGGTATCAACCTTTTGACCAATACCAGACAAGTCGTTTCTCATCTCCTTCACATTCTCATTAATTGCATCAAACATTCTCATCATCTTTTGCATCATATCTTCAATACGCTCCATATTGCCTCCAGCTTCCCTAGTACCAGATTCTCGATTTTGAGGAGAAACATAAGGTCCAACCCGATCGTTTTTGTTGCCATAGTTGTTCCTGTTGAAGTTGTTGTCGCGATTGAAGTTCCCATTCCGGACATATTGTGTGTTTCTCCCAGTATCTGACTTCCTAGTGCTCCATGCTTTATTGTTGCGAGAGATCTTCTCCAGTTTTTCATAAATCTGTGCATATGTGCAGTGTCCATACGAACCTCCTACAATAGTATCAAGCACTACTTTATTATTGTCATCCTGACCTCGATTAGAAATATTCCTTCAACGATTCATCATTAATATGGTGATTTGGGACACCTCTTACGAACGCAATGAACCTGTCCCAAGAGCTACTCACAGACTCTCCAAGTAATGCTACAAAATTGTTGACCCTATCTTTGTGATTTAGCTTCTTGGACATTGGATAGTACCTTTCTCAGAAAACATCCGTCAATTGGTCCCATGTAAAGATTGAGTTATAAGAAAGCTTAGTGAACCATACTGCAGCATCGCATGTCAGTGATAGAAGGAACACTCATAATCCGATGACATCCATATCCAAGTCTGGTCTACCTACACAACTTTTGCAAACCACCCTTAGCCTGGCTAACTGAGCATGTGGGTCCTCTAATGGCAATCCTGAGAATAAGCCCCTTACTGTAATCATCTGCATCAAGCTACTAGTCACCACAAATGTGTGCCTTGGAGGTAGAGGGGGTAGGATAATAGGTCCATATGAGTCTGCTATATTGACGTTGCCCCGATAGTTGTCATGTTGTCATGGGCCTAGTGAATCTTGCACCCTCAATGCATCTCCCAATTGATTGTCAGCTGGAATCTGATTGTCCCTACCAAATACCCTCGGCTGTTGTAACTCAACTGCGTCACCTAGATTTCCTCCATTGGATTATCTCCTGGATTGTTCATTCTTCACAAAGTGTGGTTCAACTCTGGATCGTAAGGAGTAAATGGTTCACCCTGGCTCCGTGTAATTGGCATGCACTAGAGTCAGAACCTAAGAGAGACAAAAAAAAAAAAAAAAAGTAAACTTAGGAAATATTTGACTAACGTTCAATAATATAGTTAAAATAAATATAAAAGACAAATTCCCTGGCAACGGCGCCAAAATTTGATACGCTAAAATTACAACTCCCTAAAGACGCATAAGCGATCGTTATCAAGTAAAGAACCCAACTTATAGGTTGGGGTCAATCCCACGAGGAAAATGGTTTAGACCTTTCTTTAACCAACAATTATATTCAATTAGTGAAATTACTTCCAGAAACAAGTAATTAAATGGGGGGGGGGGGGGATTTGTGAAACAAATTATAAAAATTCAATAAGTGATCAATACACAAAAGTCAATCTTTGTTGTTATCAAGATGAGAGAATTAACTAGGGTATACGTGTTCCCCACAAGCTCATAACGCAGTAATCCTAGTAATAACAATCCTTTCCTAGTATATCACATGCAAAGTGGCAAGTTATGTATCTCTAAATTCTTGGTCCGGCATCTAGAGAATTTCACCCCGCACCTTGGTTCGGCTACGTGTATATAATTTACTAACCCTTACCTATACCTCATATTAGCCATCATAATCGATGTTTATCTTAGTTATTACTTTGCACCAATCGACACTAGACTATTAGATAGTATCACACTAAATCTATGTTGATAATTTTTTTCTTGTTAATTACCTCCTTGGTCCGGCAGGTAGTAACAAGGCGAGTTCTAACGTTGGCCACTTTAAAAAGACTTCTAAACGAAAGAATTATCAATGCATGCAAAATACTAGTCAAGAATTGCTTATTTACTATTCATACTTTGTTAATCGCTCATGATTCACACAACCCTAGTTGTGGATTTAGTTACCTATATTAGCAAGAGCACAACTCATAGTTTTAGACGAAGAAATCATGAACTTACGTAAGGAGAATAATAAACCCAGAAATTCAACTTGAATTGCAAACCCAAAATCTTCAAAACGAACTTAGGAAATCAATAATTTCTAGGTTTGCAAATTAATTTCCCCAGTCACAAAGTAAAACTAGAATAATAATAATGGCTAACTCCCTAAAATGAGGTTTACATACCCTATTTATAGAAAACAAGTCCTAAGTTAAAAAGGAAACAAATTAAGGAAACTTTGTTCAGGTATGCGTCTTCATTCCACTAGATTGACTCACGGACCGTCAATGGATCTACGGTCCGTGGGTCCCTTCCGTCAGCCAGGACTTGGAAAATATTTTAGCTTTCACCAATCAGCTTCTTTGAAGGAAACGATGGAACTGCAGTACGGACCGTCGACTACGATCCGTCAATCCCCCTCCGTGGCTCCACACTTAGAATCTTCAAAAATTAGGTACTGGAACCCTCGCAATATCAGTCTACGGATCAACAGTATGGTCAATAGATCAATCTACGGACAGTCAATGGCCACCGTGGTTCCACCCTTGGTCAGATTTTCCTAATTTGCCTTCCATGCCTTGTCTGATGATCTACAAACATCACCTACGGACCTTCAATGGACGTACGGTCCGTAGATCACTTCCGTGAATGCACTTTTTCTGCATTTCTTTCATCTGTCTCTTTACTTCCGCGCCTGAACATTTTTCCTGCAAAATATGATAAAAACAGATCAAAACCAATACAAAATGGCCCTAGACACACACAACTTGTAAGTGAAATGTATTAGAAATACCTTAAACTCACGGTATATTAGTAGGACTAAGTGTGTAGCGTATAGGTGGATCCACTAGTTAAGTCCTATGCTAGCACATAGTTGTGGGATAAGGAGATTGCTTCTAGAAACCAGCCTTATTGCATTGGCGGAGGGGCTTCCATCTTATGAGTTCACTTTGGATGGCCCTCACTATTGCATTGGCGGGAGGGCCTTTACCCCATTGTCCATATCCACTCGGTGCTAAGCATTATCTCCCGAATTATACATAATTAGGTCTTGAATTGCATTTACATGTGTGAAGGAATGCTCTATCCCTCATTCAATACAATCCATCAAAATAGCTCATAGATTTATTAAAGGTGAGAATGTACTTTCAACCTTAGAATCAACATTAGTGTGTGAGTTAGACTTTCACATTATATTCATAGTGTTTTCATGATAATTAGACTTTCAATCAACACAATACATCATCATCATCCTAGACTATTCATGCATCATTAAGTATAAGGGTAAGAGAATATCAATACTTTCAACAATACCATAATTTACACATTAGTCATAGGAGATTTACTTTCTAAGTGAATCAATAGGTTATACACAACTTTCATCAACATGTACAAACCCTAGCAATTTACCCCTTTTCAAGGTCATGAATCATATCTCACAATTGCACCTAAATATTGTACAATAGGCATGAACAAAACAAGATTCAATAACTAAATTCACAAAGAAACAATTCATAATAATCATCTTGCATCAATACACCCATCACAATACTTGAAATTGGGGTCATGGGGTGTTCATGGGTTCAAGGGGAATTTTACAATGAAAATCACCATTAAACATCAAATCATCCATAATATAATGCAATATACATAACAAAATCATTTTTAGGAAGAACCCATGGTTGGAATAGAAACCCTAGTTTTTTTAAACAATATTTCAATTTCGAAATCAAGAGTTGAAAAGCTTCATGGAGAAATATGTTCCATGAATCAAAGTACACATAACTTAATTGATGTTATCCCATGAAATTGGAGTGAAAATCTTGGAGCTTGAACCCTAATCTTGAGCTTCTTCTTTGTTCTGTAATGGAGTTTAGAGAGAGAATGTTTTGAGAGGGAAGTGGGTTTGCTTTTGAGTTGTGAGTTGTGAGCGGTTATAGACTTGTTTTAATACTAAAACAAATACTTTAATATACCTAAAAAAACTTAAAATAATCGTCCCCCAACCTAACATAATTAATTAAGGAATTACCAAACCACCCCTACCTTATGCCAAACCTAGGTAGTTTGCCAGGCATGATCCACGAACCCCAAACCACGGAGCATGAATGCATCCATGGACCATCCTGGCTAATCATGGTTTGGTTCAGAGAGGGGTCAAGTGAGGCCTTAGTAAGGAGACTAAGTCTCAACTCACGAGACCAATCCACGAGGCGTGAGTCAGTCCATGGACCGTACTGCACGCTCATGGATTGGGGCTATGGCTAGGCAATTTGGAGGGCACTTGGTAGAAACCAAGTGTTGACTCACGACCCCCACCAATGGGGCGTGATTCAACCTACGCCTAGTAGGTTGCCTCTCATGGATGAGGTTATTTTGGACAGCTTTTTGGACCTTTCTTTGGGTCCTCCTCATGGACCCTTGGGGGGGGGGGGGTCCTAGGGGAGTCGTGTCTTGACGTTTAGGCACTAGAACCCTAGTACTAGATTAAGAACATTATTTAGGACCTTAATCTTACATTTAGACTACATGTTAGGCTCTAGCTTAGGTCATTAGAAATACGGGGTGTTACTGTTTTAGCCTTGATAGTGTTGGTGATTTCTTTGTTACCCTGAGTATTAATTAGTTCTATGCTTTATTGATATATTTTTATGATATCAAAAAGGGGATGGTGCTATGTATGATTATTTCCTAGTCTTCTAACATGTTACTTCGAGTTCTATGTTTGTGTAACGTCTTTCAGTAGGTTGAAATGCACACACAGATTCATGGATTTGTCCTCATCAAAAAGGGGGAATTTGTTAGACCAGAGAGAGGTTTTGACAAGTGACAAGTGCAAAGAACGAGTCACAAATATGATCACAGAAGACTAAATCCCAACTAGCATAGAGAAAAAGAATAATGTTGAGCTGGTGGAAATAATATAGTACTCCAAGTCCCATGAGGAAAAGGAACCACCTCAACACACATGGGAGTTGGAATACTTGTAGTGGTTCCAGATCAGATAACCCATAAACAATCCTTAGAATAATTATGGAGGTCATGATTCCAACACACATCTTAATATTCATATATGTATTCAGATTCAGACTTCTTAATCTTAATGAAAATAAATGAGTCCTTGTACATAATTAGTCTTCTTAACTATCCAAAGTAGGTGTAGAAAGTTTAAACTTATGGTTTATTGTAATACCTTTTGTCATTTTGCTTGTGATGGGCTTTGCACAGTATCATTTTGTTGAAGGGAGGTCCGGACATCTTCCTTAGCAGGCTGCAGACACATTATATTAATCAATGCAAGGTATACTTAGAGCAAAAGATGATGAAAAATACAGTTACTTCCGAAGTTGATTCATGAATACATTTAGATGTAGAAGATACACCAATCCCAAGATTGTCGTCCATGTTATCTATAGTTGCTCCAGGTTTGGATGCTTCCTCTATATGAAGTTCAACATTTGGGAATTAGATTTATGTTACGTAGGCATTTAGAGAAAAATTGAATGACGCTTTAAAAAGTAATGTTTTGAAAATTAACTGAAAAATCAATCAAATGTATAAACAAAAATTGTTTTGATAAAAAAAGGAAAAACAAATCATGTACAAAAATGGGACACAATACTTGTTGATATTAAATATAAGATGCGCCTCTTCTACATCTAGATCCCCCCCCCAAATTTACTAACATACACCATCCAAAATGATAAAAATAGAAATTAATATAACTTTATAAGCATATTTTCTAATTAATTACCATTGATGTCTTTTTGTTGTTCTTTATCAAGCATTGTTTTCTCAACAAAATCGTATAGATTCTTTTTCTTTTTTATGTTAGTGTCTTCATTAGATATTTTGTTTAGCATTAGATTTTCTCCATTTTCTCCTTCATTTTTTACATCGGACTTTTGGTTTTGCACCATATTCATATGGGATTTCCTTCCCTTTTCAATTTTCATTCCAAAGATCTACGGAATCAAACAAAAGACAAGATCAATCGAGGTATATATTTAAATAAGAATTCATACTTACTTAAAAGTAAAACATATTCTCTATAGTACTAATGGATTTAAAGTTTACAAGCAAAGTCTTAAAATAGGAACAAATCATTCAATTAATTAGGAGCAGAACTACTATGTGAACCTTTCTCCTTATAATAATAATAAAAAAGTTAGAATATATTATGTATGAAACTCCTTTAATAATTCAAGAAAATGTGGAAAAAGAATAAATGGACTTTGTTTTTATTTTTAGAAAAATTGCAATAGGATAACAGTTTTATTTTCCAGTACAAGTACAAATTAGTGAAAAAAAATAATTGTTTTTCAATTATAATTGTTTTGCCTACGCCAAACTTAGATTGAGCATTTAGTCATACAAATATGAAAATATCCCATAAAACATTAAACCTAGCTTTCAGGTCATTAATTCAAAATTTAGTGAATGTGAAAAAAATAATTTCACCATGAAGGCAAGGAATGTGTGTTTGTGAGGAGTTTTGGGCTTAAAACATCTTTGACCTATAGGCTAAACCTAGGTAGGTTACTTCCATGTGATATATTAATGAACGAAAAACATGTTTTTACTATCCAAAAAGTTACATTATTCATCCCTCCATTCATTCACTAACAGTTATAGTCAAAACAAACTTTTTTCAAAGATCTTTTTGTTATGTCATTTTCAGTCATGCATCTTCTACAGAAAACTTTGAGTTATCCAACATCCTCCCCAGTTATACCAAAACCCAAATAAAAATTAACAAATCTTTTTCTTCATTGTTTCTCTTTTTGTTCGTGGAACTAGCTAGCTTGTTTTCTTCAATTTTGTGAAGAATTTGGAAAACAACTGATGAATAGAATGGTTTTGGTGAAGTCGGTGTTGAATTTTATCTTAGCACCAACAAGTATGGTGATGTTAGCATGTGCACGGCAAAATTCTTTTCATGAAAACATGAGAATTGTTTTAGGACGGACTTTCTTCGGTGAAGATATAAGGATGAAGTTGTTAGTACCACTAGAACCTCTTTTAAAATTGCATAGATAATTCAAAACTTTAAGCAAAGGTTACACTACCTTTTCACAATTATGATTTTTTAGACTCCTCAATTGAAAACTTGTTCGTTGAATTTTAATCTCTATTGAACAAATATTTTATAATTGATTTAGCAAATATGTGATAATTATGAATCCTCCAGCCTCTAGGAATTGAAGAAGCACAAGTTTGCCAAAACGACGGGATCGTTTCAAACAAATATCACTATTCAAATTTCAAATCCTAGGATTCTCCATGTTTTGAGAGAAGGGATGAGAAGGTTATTTGATATATAATTCATTAAGCTAAGAATTGTTGGTGTTTTTTTTTTAAATGGGGCAACAAAAGGAATTAGTTTAAATGCTCTCAACAATTTTGTTAAATATAGAAGGGATTTAAATAGTCAATTTGAGTGCATAATATGCATAAAATTAGCAATTCAAAATTTAAAAAAAAAAAACTAGAATTCTCAACAACTAAAACAACCTTATAGAAATTTAAATTTATTTTATTAATATTATTACAGTAACTAAAGTAAAACTCAAGACTTCTCCTTTGCTTTAGTTATTGCAATTAAAAAAATGCTCCTCTTGAATTTCTTCTCTAACAGTTGAAGTTGAATTATGTTCATTGTTATTTAACTTTAAAAATCTCTTCTTTTTCTTCTTTTGGCCGTGTGCTTAAAAAATGCCTTCAATAACCCTGTTGTGTGTAAAATATGTTTTGAAAGTATTTTACTCTGACCTTTTGTAGGATTTGCAAAATGTAGTTGTAAGGATTATTTTTCCATCATCACATACCACATAAGTTTCAAATTATGGTTTTATTCTCACCGACCAAATTGGATAGTTATGTCAGTTCAAAAAGAGACTTTTGTTTGCCATTTTTTAGGGTAAAATAGTGGTTGAAAATAGATTGTGCATTGAAAAAAAAATATGGGCTGAAAATAGGGTTGAAATGGGCTGAAAAATAGCTCTTTTGGGTTAAAAGTTGCCCCGACGGGTTAAAATGGATAGCCCTTACTAGTTAAAAGTGATATGATAGTTCTTTGAAAAAACTCACAGATCCCATAGGATCAATAAAGTTCTTGATACCATTTTTGGTGTTTTTAAAAGCTGGGGAGCAAAAAGAATTGATTGAAATACTCTCAATAATTTTATTAAAGATAGGAGGGGTTTAAATAGCCAATTTGACCACACGGTATGCAGAAAATTTGCAATTCAAAATTCAAAAAGCAAGAATTTCTCAACAACTAAAACAACCTAATAAATAATTAAATTTCAAATTTATTTTAAAGCTAGACAATTCATTATATTAAAAATTACTGTAGTAACTAAAGTTAAATTCAACAAGAATACTTGGATAAATTAACTTGAATTGGTCAGATGAATGTAGACCTAAGAGTTAATACAATAATAAGTGTTGAAAGATGAAAGAAATTTTGAAACATTTAATCGACATTACTCAAAAAAAATGAAATCTAAGCATTCTCAACTTGTCCATAGGACAAAATGTAATAAGGAGAAACCAAAGTGTGGTATCATGTTATCCTTTCATCATTAGATGATTTATAGTGCAATTTTTATATCTTTATTTGTATTTATTAGAATATATATTTTCTTGTTAAGTTAAAATTAATCAACTAATGGAAGGTAAAAAAAATTTATGAATGGTAAAATAATCCTTCAAGTTTTCAAGAATAATTTCTTATTTCAACTTTAAATTTGGTGCAACCAAGTTTTTGTATAGGTATGATGATGATGATTAACATAAGATTGTTTCTTAAATATATCAAGAGAGGGTTTCCCTACTATCTAATGAGAGATAAAAGAAATAAATTTAAAATGGTTTCAAATTCATGATAGGAGAAATAAACAATCATTTTTTTAAAGCAAATAACACTTGCTAGGTCACAGTGTAGAAGAAAAAAGTGAATAAAAAGGCGAAATAACAAAAAACAAAATGAAATTTTGAAAGTATCTAACTCACCATGACATAATCATTGTCTTTCATTATAAGAGCAAAATGAGACTGGATTCAACGTATCTCTCTTCTCAACCTGAATTAAATGAAGGAACAATCAGCTTAGGAAAAAATTGGCTAATAGAATGCTAGAAAAATCCAAAAAGTTTCAGAAAAAAATAAAGAAAAATCTATGCTTTATAAAAACATGAATGGATTTTAGAGAAGCAATCATCGCGAAACAACACAAACAAAGAGAAGAAACAAGAAAAAATAAATAGAATGTGGAACTATGAAAACTCACTTTCTTTGTAATTTTGCTGAAGAATTTGGTGTTTGTTAGGCTATATATATATATACACACACTTTAGATTTGGTATTTTTTGTAATCTACTTTAGATTTTGAGTTCTACTTCTAGAGAGTCGTGATTATTGAGAATAGAGTACACATTTTTGTTCCAAGTTTTATCGTTTTTCCTTTATTAGTTTCATTCCTTATTTATTAATAAAATCTATTTTGAATCCTTACTATATATGAATAATTATACATAATATATAGTTATTTGATATATATCCTTTTGATCACTTTACTTATGAATATATAAAATTCTTTAATTTCTTTATATTTAGGGTGATATATTTCTAAGAATAATTCAAATATAATACATATCTTACATAAAGACACCAAATCAGGCATGTTAATTGATTCAGAATTGACTATATCGTGTCACATACATCAAAGACGGTTGAAAATCTTACGAAAAATACATTCTCTATGGGTACTTGTATGAAATTCATCAAAGCTTGAGGTATGTCACACACTATCCTTAAGAATATTTCACCCAATATAGGTATATCCCTCGGATTCAGTAATCTCTTTTAGAAGAAATTAGGAGCTAGAAACTAACAAAGATAGACAAAAGAATTTACTAGAGATTTTATTATTTAAAGAATTGATTTATAAAACATTAAATGAAATGTCTAGAACTCTAGCAGGAAATTCAAGAATTGTTACTTGCATTGTCAATGGAAAACAACACAAGGAGAAAGAGAACTTTAAACAAATGTTGCCATCTTTAATTTTTTTAATCCTCTACAGAAAATTTCTAAAAATGAGAAGCATCAAGGTCTCTTATAAAAATAAAACTAAAAAAAATAATTAAAAAAACAAAATAAATAAACAATAATAATAATAATACTAATAACACTAATAATAATAAAAATAATAATAATAATAATAATAAAAATACTAATAATAATAATAATAATAAATAAGAATAATGATACACGATCACTGACCTGGCGATGGTCCGCCCAGTCATAGATCAAGCAAGTCAATATCCTTAGAGGTAGTCCAACTACATAAGAATCGAAATACACAAGAATTTTAACATAGTTTCTCAGACTGCATGGTTTAATTATTTTACCCAAGCAAAGGGCCTGTCAAGAAGCTAATACATACTTTTATTGAGCCCATGTGTCTGATAGTTCTAACCGGGTATCAAGCGCCCTACTTATCAAACTCAATTTCGGGCTAAAAACCACGGCTCATCAGACGGAGTCATAAAGACAAAGCCAATAAAAGTAGTACTAGATCTGACTGTACCTCAATCTCAGAACCAAGTCGAGAAGTCATACTAAAATTCTTCTATATTTAAATAAAGCTTAGATCCGTTCATGGTCTATATAAAAGAGAAGTTAGTTATCCGGCATAGATATAAATATTTAGCCGGACATAGTCACGGCTTCTAGATCGGAGATATAAAAAGATTTAAAAATAAAAGAAGAGAATTAAATTACCTTTTAACAATGGCCAACAGGGCCGATGAGAAATATCAACAACTTTATTTACTTCCGGCAAACCGAGAGCAATACAAACTAAGAGAAACAAACAACTTAAAAAAAAAACTTTGAAGAGAGAGTGTTTTTCGACGCTCCTCCTTCAAACTACAAAAGACCTTATTTATAGAAGAAAAAGGGATCTATCTACAGTGATCTACAGTGACCGATCTACAGTGATTTACAGTGACCATGGGTCCCAAATGTACAGTAACAATTTTTCTACTATGGATTAATAGTGTATCTACTGTTAATCAATAGTGGTCATCTTGTCTTTCTTTTTCAAATCCCTAATTAAACCTTCTGCTTTAGACAACATATCTTCTGTCACGGATTTCGCCGATGCACCAGGATGGGCCTCTTGAACATCATCTGCCCTATCATCACTTGTTTCACTTCTCATTGAAGTGTCTGATTTTTCATAGTGAGTGATATTGAGGAGTAAATTCCTCCTAATTTCATCCAAATACTCCTTTATCATTTCTTCTTTATTTCAATCTTGAATGAAAATTCTTCTGGCAATATGTTTGACGGAGTTGTCAGCAATTATTCCTTTGTGAGGAATAGTACCATAATCTTGGATTCTTTGAGAAATAGAGTCCAATAATTCTTGGCTATATAATGATTTAGTCATGGGATCCTTCTTCATTAATTTATCCCAGAATTTATTATAATAAATCCGATACAAGCATGGAATTTTTTCTTCAGTAAAACCTACTTCCGGGGTCCATTTATGGATCCATGGAATTGAGAATTCTATGAAGAAATAAATTTGTTCGATTTGTTCTATATAACAAACATGATCTGAGTGGTATAAATCATTAAGGTCTGGTGAAACCCTAACCCAGTTTTTGTATAACTTAAAAAAGGGATCAGGTAAAATCTCTACCGTCAGTCAGTGGTATGATCACCAGTTCAAGAACCAGTTAGAAATTAGGTCAACAAATATCTTTACACATACCTTGATAAACCAAGTATGTTTATGCCTTTCATTGTTATAGTAAAGGACTTTGCTAAAAGCATTAATATAATCCCAATAAGTGAAATTGGTAGGGATTTTATTGAGGTTGATCTGCCTTTCTTTCATCGAGGATATACCCCAATCTTCAATTGATATAATCTTTTGTATGATCATTTTGGAGAAGTTATAAACGCTCTCGCTGGTATTATAACCTGAGAAGTGCTGAAATTCAACACGACCTGTATTCGTTAAAATGGTCTCGTAATACAAGCGGGTTTTGTATGACTCTCCTGGGAAGTATAATCCGTTAAGTAAATATTGCTGGAATATCTTCTAGGGTTTTTCTTTTCTCTGTATCTCAGAGTTTTCAATAAGAAATATCATTTCTTTCTTTACTACCCTTTCATAGGATCTAATATCATCAACCTGTTCTTTCGCCACCGATGCAAAAGTATCACTTTGCTTTTGAGATAAGTATGCTCTCAGTTGGGCGTATAATGAATTATTTTCTGGAATATCATCCAGATGTATCGAAGAAGTAGCTTCTTTTGAAGAGCTTGTTAGTTTTACCAAGCTCATTCCTTCCCTTTGTATAATTGGAGAGCTGGATGAGGATCCGTATGACGATCCTGATGTTTTTGAGGAGGATGATCTTCCCCTTCCGCGAGTATAACTACCCCTTCCTCTAGCCTTGGTTACCCAAGGAGGATCCATCCTACAAACATAGCATTTAGTTTTAATCATCTAAAAGGTCATAAACTTCAGAACAATAGAATCTTTCATAATGTTCTAGTTCAATCATGTAATCAGCGACGATATCCATCACCATTCCGTCTATAATTTTCCATAAAATACGTTCCTGTACATCTCTAATAAGAGGAACTGCCTTCAAAATTGTAACCAAAGTAATATCAGTAAAGAAGTCAAGAAAACCCATTTTTAAGAAGAAAGATATTCTCTAGATAGGAAGTCTGGGAGGGAATTATCACTTCCCTTTTTATAATGAATTTCGAAATCAAAAGGGGCTAATTGTGTCTGCCACCTAGCAAATATTAATTTTGATGCATCATGTTTAAAATCTTTATCAAACATATATTTGACTGATTGAGGATCTGTTTTTATCACAAATTTTTGATTGTAAAGATCATCCTGAAATTTTAAAACACATTTAACGATAGTTAACATTTCATGAGCTACCGTTGCATATTTTTTCTGAGCATCGCTCCATTTTCCTGAATGAAACCGAATAAGGTATTCATTTTTATCATGCGGGTTAATCTATTTTAATATTCCACCATAACCTATATTGGACGCATCTGTCTCAACGATCTTTGGCCAAGCAGGATTAGCAAGGGTTAAACAAGGCAAAGATTTAACTCTTTCTTTAATAGTCTTTACAAGATCTGTGAGACTATTAGTCCAAGGCTTCTTATGATCTTTTTTTAGCCTGTTGTATAACGGAGCTAAATCACGAGAAAATTTTTTGTAAAAGGGGGAAATGTAATTTAAACTTCCCAGAAACCGCTACAATTGCCTCCTATATGTAATAATATCAGGAAATTTTGATGCAAATTCAATAGATCGATGAATAGGAGTCATTTTTCCTTGACAAATCAAATGACCCAAAAATCGAACTTCTGTTTGAAAAAGACTCATTTTAGGTTTAGATATGGCCAAACCATTTTGAATAACAATTTTCTTGAAAATGTCTAGATGCTTAGTATGCATTTCAAGAGTCTTTGAGTATACCAAAATATCATCAATATAAACTATGATGAAATCCAAATAAGGATTAAAAATATCATTCATAATCTTTTGAAATTCCGAGGGAGCATTTTTTAAACCAAAGGGCATTACATTCCATTCGTATTGTCCAAACGGAACATTAAATGCCGTTCTATAAGAATGATCTTTAAATATTTGGATTTGCCAATATCCAGATTTTAAATCAAATTTTGAAAAGATATTAGCGTCATATAATCTTGATAATAAATCCCTTTTGTTTCGAATAGGATACCTAATCCATTTTAAAATTTTATTTAAAGGTTTATAATTTATAACTAACCTGAGAACACCTTGTTCTTTTTCTGCTGCTTTATTAACATAAAAAGCAGTACATGACCATGGTGATTTGGAAGGCTTTATCAAACCTTTTTGTAATAAATTATCAATTTCCTTTTTGCAGAATTCAACCAATTCGGTATTCATCTGACAAGGACGTGATTTGGTAGGGATATTTTCCTCAGAGAAATCATCTTCATATGGAAGAGTTACAATATGCTTTTTCCGATTCCAAAAGGCACTAGGATGATCAGCACAAATATCAATGGCCATTCTTTCAGAAATGAGTTTAATCTTTTCCTGTACTTTAGTAGATTTTAAAGTATCGAATATATTCATACTAAATATCTCAAGTTGTAAATAATCAACATGCTTTTGTTTCATTTCAATTAGAGCATTAATATCTCTAGAAATAGGCTCGATGATAAAAGTATAACTAATATCTTGATTTTTATAAGTAGCAAAAAATCCTTTAGCATTTATATTAGTAAAAGAATAAATTGTATTTATAAAAGGAGTTCCTAGAATAATAGGAGGGTACAACTGATTTTTTACTAAGAAAAAGAAGTGAGGAATACAAACTTTATTCTGGCAAATACGAGTATTAGATAATTTATACTTTATATCTAAAGCATGACCAGATGAAGATTTAACCATAGGAGTTGTTTTTTCAAAATATTTAGCAGATACTAGACCTTCTTGAATGCAACTCACATCAGCGCCACTATCAATCATAGCAATGTTAGTTATAGAAAAGGTATTATCAATTAATATAGTACATTTATCATACCATTTATGAGCTGTAACAATTTGCGTCATTCCTAAAAACATATTTTGTTTCGGATCAATATTCAAAGTGTTGGCAAAAGTATTTTCTTCAGCAGTAGAATTATCAACCTTATTTTTTCCTTTGCTATTAGCAGACTTGGTCTGAGTAAGACAGTGATCACAAATAATATGATTTTGTTTAAGAAATTTAATTTCTTCCTTCAAATGTTCAATTTCTCCTTTTAAATCATCGAAAAAGGTATCGCAAAAAATCATGGTTTGTTTAGAAGAGAGTCTATTATGAACTTCTGACAAGGAGTAAGGAGCAGAATAATTAAACGCATCTTTAACCTTTTTATCATTAGAAATATTAGATGAAGAGCTAGTTTTACCAGCAGCCAATTGAATGATCTTTTCACAAAGAGTATTATCGGTAACTTCTTTTAGAAGTTCTATCACATTGTCTGCAGTGATAGTAAACATATTATGTCTTCGAACTGAGATTGTAGCGTGTAGAATTCATCATGTTCGCAGTGACAACTATCACCATGACATTTGCAAGCATTATTCAAATCTTGTTGAACCTTACTTGATGACTCAGGTTGTTCATCCTTTGTTGCATAACTTGCTTCAGAATCATCATAATCTGATTCTGAACCAGAAGTATATAGAAAACTATAAATCTTCTCTTAAATATCATCATCAAGTTCTAGAGTCTTAAGCTTTTCTAGCTTACAATTTGGAGCTATATGCCCAAATTTTCCACATTTATAACACTTAATCTTATCAAGATGTTGCCTTGACCTATTCCTAGTAAATCTATGAGATTTACAATGAGCCCTACGCTCATCTCTTTCTTCTCTAGTCCTTCTTCTAGATCTTATTTTCTTATGATGAGATCTATGAGATTTTGATTTAGAAGTTTCTCGGTTGGTGTTTTTTGAAGCATTTGGTAAACCGAATTGAGTACAAAAATCTCCTAATTGACACTTTTCTCTAAGCTTATCCATTTTAAGTTGTCTTGAGAGTTTTAACTCATTGCACAAATTTATGCCTTCTTGAGTACAAGCCCCAATAAGCTTTCCATAAGTAAAATCACTATAGGGAATAATTCCTTGTGGATTTCTAAGAGTCTTCTTTACTCTTTCTGCAAATAAAGAAAGTAACCCATCAATAAATTTGTCTTTCCAGAATTCTAAACCATTTTCAGAAAGTTCCATTACCCGACTTAAATAAGTGTCTTTATACCATCTAAACTCACCTAAATGTCTACATCTAAGACCATTTAGTAGAGATATGATGATTTCATATTGATTGGTAAATCTACCACTAAAATGTTCAAGAATAGTCAAAATAAGTGTATACACAGCGTCTTCTCTATTTTGAACAAGGGCAAAGCCTAAATTAAACAAAATCATATTATTTTTTATCACCGTCATACTTAGATTGAGTCTGCTAATAGCAAAGGAAAAAATAAGGTTGATGATTCTACTGCTGAAGAAAATACTCTTGCCAACACTTTGAATATTGATCCGAAACAAAATATGTTTTTAGGAATGATGCAAATTGTTACAGCTCATAAATGGTATGTTAAATGTACTATATTAATTGATAATACTTTTTCTATAACTAACATTGCTATGATTGATAGTGGCGCCGATGTGAATTGCATTCAAGAAGGTCTAGTACCTACTAAATATTTTAAAAAAACAAGTCATATGGTTAAATATGCATCTAGTCATGCTTTAGATATAAAGTATAAATTATCTAATACTCGTATTCCTCACTTCTTTTTCTTAGTAAAAAATCAGTTATACCCTCCTATTATTCTAGGAACTCCTTTTATAAATACAATTTATCATTTTACTAATATAAATGCTAAAGGATTTTTTGCTACTTATAAAAATCTAGATATTAGTTATGCTTTTATCACCGAGCCTATTTCTAGAGATATTAATGCTCTAATTGAAATGAAACAAAAGCATGTTGATTATTTACAACTTGAGATATTTAGTATGAATATATTTGATACTTTAAAATCTACTAAAGTACAGGAAAAGATTAAACTCATTTCTGAAAGAATGGCCATTGATATTTGTGTTGATCATCCTAGTGCCTTTTGGAATCGGAAAAAGCATATTGTAACTCTTCCATATGAAGATGATTTCTCTAAGGAAAATATCCCTACCAAATCACGTCCTTGTCAGATGAATACCGAATTGGTTGAATTCTGCAAAAAGGAAATTGATAATTTATTACAAAAAGGTTTGATAAAGCCTTCCAAATCACCATGGTCGTGTACTGCTTTTTATGTTAATAACGCAGCAAAAAAAGAACGAAGTGTTCCCAGGTTAGTTATAAATTATAAACCTTTAAATAAATTTTTAAAATGGATTAGGTATCATATTCCAAACAAAAGGGATTTATTATCAAGATTATATGATGCTAATATCTTTTCAAAATTTGATTTAAAATCTGGATATTGGCAAATCCAATATTTAAAGATCATTCTTATAGAACGGCATTTAATGTTCCGTTTGGACAATACGAATGGAATGTAATGCCCTTTGATTTAAAAAATGCTCCCTCGAAATTTCAAAAGATTATGAATGATATTTTTAATCCTTATTTGGATTGCATCATAGTTTATATTGATGATATTTTGGTATACTCAAAGACTCTTGAAATGCATACTAAGCATCTAGACATTTTCAAGAAAATTGTTATTCAAAATGGTTTGGTCATATCTAAACCTAAAATGAGTCTTTTTCAAACAGAAGTTAGGGTCATTTGATTTGTCAAGGAAAAACGACTCCTATTCAGCGATCTATTGAATTCGCATCAAAATTCCCTGATATTATTACAGATAGGATGCAATTGCAGCGGTTTCTGGGAAGTTTAAATTACATTCCCCCCTTTTACAAAAATTTGTCTCATGATTTAACTTCGTTATACGACAGGCTAAAAAAAGATCATAAGAAGCCTTGGACTAATAGTCTCACAGATCTTGTATAGACTATTAAAGAAAGAGATAAATTTTTGCCTTGTTTAACCCTTGCTAATCCTGCTTGGCCAAAGATCGTTAAGACAGATGCGTCCAATATGGGTTATGGTGGAATATTAAAATAGATTAACCCGCATGATAAAAATGAATACCTTATTCGGTTTTATTCAGGAAAATGGAGCGATGCTCAGAAAAAATATGCAATGGTAGCTCTTGAAATGTTAACTATCGTTAAATGTGTGTTAAAATTTTAGGATGATCTTTACAATCAGAAATTTGTGATAAAAACAGATGCTCAATCAGTCAAATATATGTTTGATAAAGATTTTAAACATAATGCATCAAAATTAATATTTGCTAGATGGCAGGCACAATTAGCCCCTTTTGATTTCGAAATTCATTATAAAAAGGAAAATGATAATTCCCTCCCAAACTTCTTATCTAGAAAATATCTTTCTTCTTAAAAATGGATTTTCTTGACTTCTTTATTGATATTACTTTTGTTACAATTTTGAAGGCAGTTCCTCTTAAAAGAGATGTACAGGAACGTATTTTACGGAAAATTATAGATGGAATGGTGATGGATATCGTCGCTGATTACATGATTGAACAAGAACTTTATAAAAGATTCTATTGTTCTGAAGTTTATGACCTTTTAGATGATTAAAACTAAATGTTATGTTTGCAAGATAGATCCTCCTTGGGTAACCAAGGCTAGAGGAAGGGGCAGTTATACTCGCGGAAGGGGAAGATCATCCTCCTCAAAAACATCAGGATCGTCATAGGGATCCTCATCCAGCTCTCCAATTATACAAAAGGGAGGAATGAGCTTGGTAAAACTAACAAGCTCTTCAAAAGAAGCTACTTCTTCGATACATCTGGATGATATTCCAGAAAATAATCCATTATACGCCCAACTGAGAGCATACTTATCTCAAAAGCAAAGTGATACTTTTGCATCGGTTGCAAAAGAACAGGTTGATGATATTAGATCCTATGAAAGGGTAGTAAAGAAAGAAATGATATTTCTTATTGAAAACTCTGAGATACAGAGAAAAGAAGAACCCTAGAAGATATTCCAGCAATATTTACTTAATGGATTATACTTCCCAGGAGAGTCATACAAAACCCGCTTGTATTACGAGACCATTTTAACGAATACATATAGTGTTGAATTTTAGCATTTCTCAGGTTATAACACCAGCGAGAACGTTTATAAATTCTCCAAAATGATCATAAAGCAGATTATATCAATTGAAGATTGGGGTATATCCTCGATGAAAGAAAGGCAGATCAGCCTCAATAAAATCCCTACCAATTTCTTATTGGGATTATATTAATGCTTTCAGCAAAGTCCTTTACTATAACAATGAAAGGCATAAACATAGTTGGTTTATCGAGGTGTGTGCAAAGATATTTGTTGACCCAATTCCTAACTAGTTCTTGAACTGGTGGTCATACCACGGACCGACGGTAAAGATTTTACCTGATCCCTTTTAAAGTTATATAAAAACTGGGTTAAGGTTTCACCAGACCTTAATGATTTATACCACTCAGATCATGTTTGTTATATAGAACAAATCTAACAAATTTATTTCTTCATAGAATTCTCGATCCCATGGATCCATAAATGGACCTCGGAAGTTGGTTTTACTGAAGAATAAATTTCATGCTTGTATCAAATTTATTATAATAATTTCTGGGATAAATTAAGGAAGAAGGATCCCATGACTAAATCATTATATGTCCAAGAATTATTGGACTCTATTTCTCAAAGAATCCAAGATTGCGGTACTATTCCTCACAAAGGAATAATTGCTGACAACTCCGTCAAACATATTGCTAGAAGACTTTCCATTCAAGATGGAAATAAAGAAGAAATGATAAAGGAGTATTTGGATGAAATTAGGAGGAATCTACTCCTCAATATCACTCACTATGAAAAATCAGACACTCCAATGAGAAGTGAAACAAGTGATGATATCGCAGATAATGCTCAAGAGGCCCAGCCTTGTGAATCGGCGAAACCCGTGACAGAAGATATGCTGTCTAAAGAAGAAGGTTTACTTAGGGAGTTGAAAAAGAAAGACAAGATGACCACTATTGATTAACAGTAGATACACTGTTAATCCACAGTAGAAAAACTATTACTGTACATTTGGGACCCATGGTCACTGTAGATCGGTCACTGTAGATCACTGTAGATAGATCCCTTTTTCTTCTATAAATAAGGTCTTTTGTAGTTTGAAGGAGGGGTGTCGAAAAACACTCTCTCTTCAAAGTTTTTTTTTTTTTTAAGTTGTTTGTTTCTCTTAGTTTGTAAAGCTCTCGATTTGCCGGAGGTTCGCCGGAAGTAAATAAAGTTGTTGATATTTCTCATCGGCTCTATTGGCTATTGTTAAAAGGTAATTTAATTCTCTTCTTTTATTTTTAAATCTTTTTATATCTCTGATCTGGAAGCCGTGACTATGTCCGGCTAAATATTTATATCTATGCCGGATAACTAACTTCTCTTTTATATAGACCATGAACGGATCTAAGCTTTATTTAAATATAGAAGAATTTTAGTATGGCTTCTCGACTTGGTTCTGAGATTGAGGTACAGTCAGATCTAGTACTACTTTTATTGGTTTTGTCTTTATAACTCCGTTTGATGAGCCGTGGGTTTTAGCCCAAAATTGAGTTTGATAAGTAGGGCGCTTGATACCCAGTTAGAACTATCAGACACATGGGCTCAATAAAAGTATGTATTAGCTTCTTGACAGGCCCTTTGCTTGGGTAAAATGATTAAACCATTCAGTCTGAAAAACTATGTTAAAATTCTTGTGTATTTCGATTCTTATGTAGTTGGACTACCTCTAAGGATATTGACTTGCTTGATCTATAACTGGGTTGTTTATAAAGTAAATATAGGATATATGTTTTCTCGTAATTCTTTGTCAAAGGACAGTTAAACATTCAACCCATAGTAGACTTTCTACCACACAATTAATTCATTTTTCCTTTTTATGTGTACAATAATTACTTTTTTTGTCATTTTACATATACTTACAATTGCATTCATATTATAAATTAAATGGAGATGAGATGAAAATAAATACATGAAGATATGGCTCAAGGAGTTAGATAAGTTGTCTATGGTTCAGTCAAACCTAATTAATTTAGTCAAAACCTTATTTATATAAAGAAATTCATCAATTAAAGAAAAATTATTAAATTTTAAAACAATCAATTTCTTTTTTTTGAAATAGTGATACTTTAATCTATGACTTTTATTTAATATTAATAGTTTATTTAATTTTTGTCAAGGTGAAATTTTTTATCCACATGGAATGTCATGTGGCAAGTTTATTTTTTAAATAAAAAAGAGAGTATTACATCATTAATGTGTGCTTCTCTTACTAATATTTGATAGTTTAGGTATGAAATTTCACTCCAATAGTTTAGGTATGAAATTCAAAAAAGGGATAATTTTTTATATGGAGGAAAACATTTTTCAAAAGTATTTTTAAACTTTTCCATATTCGCTAGGTAAGAATGTCACCAACATGGATTATAGTGCAATGGTGAGACTGATCTATCCTTAACTAGAGTTCTCGAGTTTGAGCATTAGGTATGGAGAAAATCTAGTGGGGAGCGTCACCCCTGAATGGGCCCTGCAGTTCAATGTAGGCTCCGGATGCCGAGTGGGAAACCTAAAAAAAGGATTGGTAAGAATGATTTGGAAAGAAGGTTCCTTAAAGATGAAAAAAAAAAAAGAGAAAAACTCTTCTAATGTATGCAGGTAAAACAAGATGCATTCCACATTGATTATGTCCTCTTCACCCTCCAACACACCTCATCATCATCTCATCCATGTATCCCCCATCGACACCCCTACCCAGACCCAACCTCACTTCCATTAGTATTTATCTATATGAGATATATATACATTAGGATAATATATTTTTCACATACCTATCGAATAAAAGAAAATAAGTAACCCACTTTTTTTTGTTGGTTTGGAACACACTCAAAGAGGTAAAATGTAGTTCCAGAAGCTCCAAAATACTATTCCATAATATAACAACAAAATATACATAAGGTTAGAGGTTAAGTAACTATATATATTTTCATTAAGCCATATAATTAAACACATAATTTAGAAAAATACTAAATTATGGTAGATAATTATTCAAAAGACAGGCTTTATGCAAAATCATTGTTTGTATCTTCTCGAATAAGTGCACATTTTATCATCATGACGTGTCCCCTGAATGTTCTTCTCCATTTATGTCATGACCCAAGGTAGCCCCTAGGAGTAACATGGCATACAAGACCCAGGAAGGCCCCATACAAGCCACTTAGCTTTCATCTTACAAGATAATAAAAATATAAGATTTAAAAGATAGTTTCAACATATAAAACTTTATATGTTTCAATGCAGTATCTCCATGATTCAACAAGCTCTTCTAGTAGAATAAATAAACAAATAAATAAAAATAATAATCTTAAAAAGGTCCTTTATAAAGTAAATACAGGACATGTGATTTCTCGTAATTTTCCGTCAAACAATCAGCCCATAGTAGACTTTCTACCATGAAATTAATTCATTATTCCTTTTTATGTGTAGAATAATTACTTTTTTTTATTCTACATATACTGCCAATTTCATTTATATTATAAGGTAAATGGAGATGAGATGAAAATAAATACATGAAATATGGCTCAAGGAGTTAGAAAAGTTGTCTATGATTTTGTCAAACCTAATTAATGTAGTCAAAATCTTATTTATATTAAGAAATCATCAATTAAAATAAAAGATCAAATTTTGAATTAAAACAAACCAATTTCTTTTTTTGGATAGTGATACTTTCATCTTTGATTTTTAACAAATATTAATAGTTTATTTAAATTTTGTCAATGGTAAAAAAATTTATCCATATCGAATGTCATATAGCAATTTTTTTTTAAAAAAATTAAAGAGAGATTCGTGTATTACACACACTACTGAGGTGTGTTGTTGAAACTAATGTGTGATAGTTTAGGTATGAAACCCAAAAAAGGATAATCTTAAATGTAGGCTCCGGACACCGAGTGGAAATCCTAAAAGTTCCTAAGAATGATTTGGAAAGAATGTTCCTTTAAAAAAAAAGAAGAGAAAAACTCTTCTAACGTAAGTAGGAAAGACAAGTGACATTCCACATTGATTATGTCCTCCTCAACCTCCAACACACCTCATCCTCACCTCACCCCTGTATTCACCACTACACCCCTATCCAACCCCAACCTCACTTCCAATAGGATTATATACAGATACATTTAGGATAATATTTTTTCACTACATATCGAACAAAAGAAAATAAGTTAGTAACTCACTTATTTTCGTTCATTTGGAACACACCCAAAGAGGTAGAATGTAGTACAAAAAGCTCCAAAATGCTATTCCGTTATTCATCATCAAAGGATACATAAGGTTAGAGGCTAATTAACTATATATATTTTTCATTAAGCCTTATAATTAAACCTATAATTTAGAAAAATACTAAATTATGGTACATAATTATTATAAGGAAATGGCTTTGTGCAATAGCATTGTTTGTATCTTCTCAAATAAGTGCACATTTAATCATCAAGAAGTGTCCCCGTGAATGTTCTCCTCCATTTAAAACAATTAATACTTTGCCTATGTTATTATAACAAACCATGTTTTAAAAGGTGAGGGCATGAGACAAGATGTTTTATGCAGTATGGAGTGAGACGTAAGTCCCGAGACACGATGCGTAAGTCTTATGGATCTATAGTCTCATGTATATTCAATTTCATTTTTTTTATTACTAAGAGAATAAGCAAAAGTAAAACTTTCAATTATTTTACAAGTAAATTTTAATAGATAACCTATATAATATCTAAAAATGTTATGATTATTATTTGAGGAAGGTATTAATAACCAATAATGAAGAAAAAAAAAGTATTACAATTACTAGTTGAGAAATATCATTACACCAATAATAAAAAATATGATTTAAAAAAAAATGTTCAAAAACATAAAAGAAAAATAAATAAAATAACGCCTAGGGCATACTTTTTTATGCTTGGAGCTTACACCCCAAATTATAGGACATACGTCCTATGGATCTGCATCTTCAATTTGTGCCCCTGCACATTTATGAAATGCTTCACCCCGAGACTCGCCCCAAAAATTATTTTTGAAAACATTGATAACAAATAAAATAAAAAGGAAAAATTATCGGAATTAGTTATTTCGGCATATATATTGTAATACCTCGGTATTTGAAAGATCTAAATTTAGAAAGAATTAATTTGGAAAGAGTCAAATCTGAAATTCTACAAGTTATGCTTAAGTTATGAGTTTAGGGTCAAGTTACCATAACTTTTAGTACATGATAAGTTAGGTGGCCCATAAGATATCAAATAAAAGGTCTTGAAATCCTCTTTCTAACGCCACCAAGTTTGCTAATTTTCGAACTCGTATGACGGAGATATGCCTGTTTGAAGTCGGGCTGTCCGATTAAGAAAAATTACCCGAAAATGTGAGAGGTATTTTGATATTTTCCTTACCCTTTCAAATTTAAGCATTTTTAGTAAATAATTAGGTGTCTAAACTGATTTGGTTCAGTTTTCCCAAACCAATTTACGCTTAGAGTTTTGAGAGGAGTTCAAGAAGAAGAGAAAAGAGAAAAGTCAAGGCGTTCATCAAGTTTTCTTGCCACTAATAAAAAAACAGTGAATACCGACCTAAAAACTACCGACCTCAAATGGAGGTCGGTAATTTCTGACCTCCAGAGGTTGGTATTGTTAAAAAAGAATAAAAAAATTTAAAAAAACTTTAGAAAATCGACTTCCGATGTTGGTATTAAACAAATAAATAAATAACAATATTTTATTTTTTCTCAATTAAATATAAAAACAAAATTGAGAAATATTTTAGGTTTTGTGTAAAATAAAAAATAAAAAAATTATAATACTGACTTTCGAATGTCAATAAAATTAAATAGTATGTAAAAATAAATTAATCTAAAATACCGACCACATGAGGTCGTTATTTTTATTCCATCTAATTACTATTAATTAAAGTGGCATCTAGAGGTCGGTATTTTTATTTCATCTAATTACTTTTAATTAAAGCAATATCCGGAGGTCGGTTTATTTAAAATGTTCCTATTAATCATAATTTTGCTAGCATAAAACTAAATTTTCATTTTACACCTATAATTAATTGTTTAAAAAAGTGTAACAATTTTGTATACTTTTATAAATAAAAATTTAGATCAATAATCCATATTTAGAGTATCAAATTACGTTGATATGAAAACCGACAACAAGTAGTCAGTTTTTATGCAAAATAAAGTGGGAAACCAAATTCCGATCTCAGGAGGTCGGAATTTTTACCGGAAAGATGAATTACATTAAAAACTGACCTCTTGATGTCGGTATTATTTTCTCAATTAACTATAAAAAACAAAATTGAGAAATATTTTGATTTAATTTTATTTAAATCATCTTCCGGAGGACGATTTTGTGTAGAACAAAAAACAAAAAAATTATAATACGTACTTCCGGAAGTCGGTAAAATTAAATAGTATGTAATAGATTAATATTTTCAATTAACTTTAAATAAATCGTCCTCCGAATGACGGTTTTATACAAGTTAAAAAATAATTTAATATAAATTATCGACCTCCCGATGTCAATATTATTTTAATTAACATGATTACTTTTATTTATCTAAAAATTTAATGTGATACCGACCTCATGAGGTCGGTATTTTTTATTAAATCTAATTACTTTTAATAAAAGCGACACCCGGAGGATGATTTGTTTAAAATATTCCTATTAATCATAATTTTGCTATTGTGCATAATACTAAAATTTCATTTTACACCTACAATTAATTGTTCAAAAAGTGTAAGAATTTTGTATACTTTTATAAATAAAAAGTTAGAATTTGTGGAATAAATTAAAAAAAATATCTATAATTTATATTTAGAGTATGAAACTACGTTGATATGAATTAGGAGATAATTATACTTATATTTCTAGAATAATTTACAAATTCTATCAGTCCATCGTCTAATCATGAACTTAATATCTCATGTCATGATGTAGAGGTGAAGAGCTAACATATAATTCATTCGAGTATGAAAGGCGAAATAGAATTATTGTATATGTTTGATCTTGAATGGATGTCAAGTGTAGTGATCACCTCCTAATTACGATGACATGTAAAGGATACTTCATCAGAGTATGAACTACATTGATTAATTATATACTCCTCGAGTAGTTTAACAAATCAAGTCTTATATACTAGTGGTTTAGATATGAAATACATTATCAATTAAAGAAATACCAATGATCAATTCAATGAGATTTATATATTAAATTTGATATTGATAAACTTTTGTTGATCAGTAAAATTAAATTTATATAATCAGGAGTTATATAATTTAAATTTATAAAATTAACTTGATCGATAAATTAAATTTATTAAATTAAACTTTCGTTGATGTGTAGTTAAATTATATATATATATATATATATATGTGTAATTTTAATTAAAAAAATCAACCTCAAGAGGTGAGTTTATATTAAAATAAATTAATAAATACCGACCTAAAGAGGTCGGTATATTTAAATTATTCTTTTATTTAAATAATATCGACTTCATAATGTCGGTATTTATTGAATATTTTAAATATAGATAATTATTTTAAAAAATATCGACATCCCATGGTCGGTAAATTAAACAATTCTCTTAAAAAAAGAATGATAATATCAAGTCTCACTCCTAAGTCAAGTCTCAAAACCTAAGTCAAGTCTCACTCCCCACCCCCGACCCACCCCAATCGGCGCCCATCCCCACCCATCACCGACCCACGCCACACCACCATCCTCGACCGGCGCCATGCCACCATCCCCGACCGGCACCACGCCACCATCGCAGCAGCAGAGGAAGGTCGCGCCGCCTCCATCCCGACCGACCCGCCTCTATATCAGATTTCTCAGTTTGCGCCTGTCACGACCCGGGAGCACCACTAAGTCGTAACAAGGCGTACTCGACCCCGAAGGGGTCTTATACAAAACACATTGTCATTCATTGCATTTAATAATGATAATAGTGCGGAATGAAAAACTTATTTACATCCACACATTCAAACTTCATTAAAACAACTTTAAAAACACACAGCGGAAGTCTAAGTCTCACATGGCCATCTTAGACACAATCACAAAACATAAGTAGGGACACAACCTTTTACAATCGAAACAATAACTAAAAGTGTCTATTGCATGAACAAAAGAACTTAAAAGTCTTGTCCTCGAATCCATGAGGACGTACCAAGTCTTGGAGGAAAGCAATCCAACACTTCAAACTAGCTAGGAGCGATCACTTGCTGGAACCTACACTTGTAGTAAAAAAATATGAAGAATATGGGTTAGTACACAAAATGTACCAAGTATGATGACCATGCAAAACATGCTTTAAAAGGGACATTTTGGCTAGAAACCATGCATTTTGGCACTTTTAGAAATATCATGAACAGTTGAATAGGAGACATACAAGACAAGCATAAACATCAAGTAAGTCATAATATAACACTTTAACGATATCAACATGAAAACCTTTACCTTTACCTTGGACCTTCAACTCAAGCAACCCTTATGCTATACCTTGTGCAATGTATGGATAGCGTCCCATACCACCATCCATACTAGGGAACCATATTTAGGTCACCTAAAGTAAACTCATCCTTCCTTTCCTTTGCCTTTGCACAATATTCATACATAAGAGGTATATCATTAATTAAGACATGACAGGGGAAAATAACTCATAATATAACCCAAGTATAGTATGCACCTCATATTAAGCATTTGAGAGCCAACATTCTTTAATAACCTCATTTAGGACATATTTATGTCACAGACATAAGGAATTTAGAGAAACTCACTATGATCCTCTCCAAGCCTACTCGTCCAATGTATAGGTAGCATCCCATACTACTACCTACACTTTGTAGAACCTATCAAGACACCATAATGAAATCTCACATGATGGGAAGTAAGCATTTAACCGACATAGACCATGAGAGCTTGTCATGGAATCCGGTGTCATAAGTCCCCACACCGTAAAGAGGTGGTCTACTTGCCTAAGGAAGATCGGTACATATAGCTTAATAGATCCACTAGCTACCTATGTGGGCACATAGTTTATGGGATAAGGTAGATAATCATTGAAACTCATGCCTAACTATTAGGGGAGTTTCCATCTAACCAAATCCACTCGGTGCTTAGCCTACATTCCCATAGAATAGTTTGTTACCTTGACATTATCACATATGAGAGGTGCCATTAGCCTACCAACTCCAAGTTACATTCATTAACATGTGAAAGGGTGCTTTAAGCCTACCGTTTCAAGGTTCATTTAGGAAAGCTCATTAACTCCTCTTGAAAGGGTGCCATCTACCGGTTCAAGTCTCATCATTAACCCTCATGGAAAGGTGCCATAGGCCTACCGATTCCAAGGTTCATTACTATCATTAATGGAAGGGTGCCATAAGCCTACCGATTCCAAGGTTCATTATTATCATGAGTGGAAGGGTGCTACTAGCCTACCGATCCGAGGATTCAACAACCAACAATATAATCATTTAAACAAAAAAAGGATGCACAAGCTCTACCAATTCAAGATATGCAATACATTGGAGAATCCTTCATATTCTATCATCAACATTCATGAGTGTCAAATTGAGAAAAAGCCTTTCAATAATAACACATTTACGTTCATAACATGATCACATTAGCTCCATTGAATGTCCATTCATAAAATGTCACGTAACACTTAAATTTCTCATACTATGCCTTCAAGGCCATGGTCACAATGTACAAAATAAGTAAACACCTCCACCTTTCAAGTGGATCAACATCAAGAACAATTCTACTAATAATATGAGATTAATTCAACTTACCATCCTCCAAAGCCATAATCACCATTACTCAATTCCCAACAATTCTATCACCACAAGGTGATTCACCCATAACTTGCCCATAAGGCCACAATCCTCAATTCATCCATATACCAACAATTCATCATAAATAGATATATAAAACCATATAAATCAACAATACAATCCGATCTAAACACAATTTCATTAACATTAAATCATAGGCATTAAACCCACTTCATAAGCAAATTCTAGGCTTTTAATGAAAACATGGGTTCTTGAAGAAGTTTCATATAAAATCATCTTAAAATCATAAATATAACTTCAATTCACCAATATAATGACTTTGAAAACATTTTACCCATGAACCCATACCTAGAATAGAAAATAGAAGTTTTGTTCTTTGAAGACTTTTGAAACCCTTTTTAATGGACTCCTTGAAGGAAAGATAATCAAGGATCAAGGGTCACCATACCTTTGTTAAGATTCCCCAAGAAATTTGATGAAGAACCCACCTTCAATCCAAGCCCTAGCTCCAAGTTCTTGACCTTCTTAAATGGAGGATTGTAGAGAGAGAAATATTTGAGAGGAGGTGGGTTTCTTTTTAATTCTAATTGGAGTGACTTAAATGGAAGAACTTTGGTCTAAAAGGGTTTTATAATTGCTAGGAAAGGTAAAGAATAATAGGGACTCAACTTAGGAAAAGAATTGAGGACCCACAAAATTAAACTTAAAAGTTTTCACTAAATTCATCTAAGCTCGTCCTTTTTGACAGTGCTTCACTATTTTGGGCATAACTTTTTACTCCGAGATCGAAAAAGGGAAAACTCTGTGGAATTAGAAAGAGGACTCAGAGACCTTTAATTGGATAGGCAATGGTCCACCTAATTCGTTTTGAGCTAAAAGATATCATCATTTGAAGTTGACCCTAAAAGTTGTAACTTTAAAAAAAATTGCCCCTTTCCCGTCTGAGCTCGCCCTTTGGACACTTGGGCTTGCCAAGTGCACCCTTTGCTCGCCCTTTTTTCTAGTTGGATTATTCAAAGGCTGGTCAAATGGGCAGTCCACTAGGAGACCATAGGGGAATAAGGGTGACTCGCCAACCCCTTAGGCGATCTAGCAGCCCCATCGCCAAACAATCCTTCCAAGGACAAGTCTTCTTTCACCCTAACTCGCTAGCCTAGGCCCTTCCTTGCACCCTAGGATGCTACCTAGCTCCATTTAAGTTCTAAAACAACATAAACATCAACCTAAGCTCCCACTAACCCAAACGTCAAAGCTCTAGTTCATTATATCATTTTTCGAGTCGTTACAATGCCACCATCCCCGCCCTTCTTACTCAAGGTGAATTATTAAAATTTTTAGAACCTCCATAACAGATCACTTTTGTTTACATTTAGTTGAAGTATCTCAAAATTAGAGTACTAATATACTTAGTTCAATTTAAATTTCACCATCTAAGGTTCCTATGTTTGTCTAGAATTTACTTGCACTCTTATTAGTCTTAATGTTAGTCGAACACACACACACATACCGAACCAGCAACACTCACCAAGAAAACAAATTTTTACTCCAAGAAGTTTAGGGGTGAAGGTAGAATTTAATAAGTTTGACAGCTTATAGTGAACTACTTAGATGATAGATGAAAAGGGGTTGATTGAATGGTCAATGGAGAGCTTCATAAAGAATATTCAACAAACCTCATACACCTTTTAGATAATACAATAAAAGTCTAGTAGAGAACCTGCTAGAAAGTAAAGTTTCAATGAGCTGATTAACATTTGTTTCTTTTCGTGCTAAGCAACTGAGGAAGCTCAACATCTAAAAAAACAGACACAAGACTATATTGCTTCTTTCATCAAAGTAGAAGATAAGGTTTAGTGCTTCTAAATTTCTAAAGTTCAAGTACAACTGTTTTCTATAATGTGTTTGTGTCACTCCCCGAGCTAACCCCGAGACGCGGACACGGGACGTAGGACCACAAGTGCTCCCAAGCTAACCCTGTTGGCATGATCATGAGCATACTAAAGAAAATAAACTGATGCGGAAACTAAATCAAAAATAAAATGAAAAAGATAGGGAATACCCATATACTATAACTGAGATATATGAAAACTGATGAGTTGAATCTATCTATGTCTGAAATAACCCTCTAAACCGACTAGAAGTGCTGGGACATGCCCCAACTAAGTCTAGAAAATCTGAAACTAAAAGACTGAAAATTGAAAGATGACATGGCTATTGTCCTCGAAGAATGAGGACTCACCACTGATGCTGCTGAACTGGAGATCGAGAACCAATCTAAGCGTGATCTGGATGCTAGAACCTGAACCTACATTATGAGAAGATGTAGCGCATGTATGCATCAGTATTTGAAAGGTACTGAGCATGCAGGATAAAGTAAAGCTAAAATAACATATAACTGAACAAAGCAATAAAGCAATGAAATAATATAAACATGATATAGATACTAAAAATACTGAATACTGAGCTAACTGATGCAATGACCAAATTTATAACATACTGAGACTGAATACTGACTGTACTAAAATATGGTCAATGCAATAGAGTCTGACTTAACGGTGGGAGCTACTAATAACCGACATAAAACCACATGAGCTAAATGTGGAGTCCGATGTATACGCCCCATCAAGATGAACCAATACACCCGGCCAAAGGTGTAGAAGCATGTTGTCATGATCACTAACTGATAATTCCCACAGAGGGGACTTACACCTACGTGGCTCGTAGTTTCAGGACTATATGGGTACGTTGAACCCTAGTCCAACTCGGTATTATGCTACTCCCAATGAATTAAGTAGTTAACTGGTTATGACTTAATTTCTATAAAATATTGGATAGCTCAAACTGAACATGCAAACTAAGAATGCAACAATTAATTTGATAATGATGCATTAATAACTGAGGCATGTATAACTGAATACTGAAATATCTGACCTAGCATTTGTAATTCAAGAAACTAAAGAAATACATAGCTAGGGTTCTGAAATTCATGCAAGAAATGATGTAATAACATGATAATCTGATTTGGAACATTTAAATAACTAATTCATAATGATTTGTTGAAATTCTAGAAACCCTAGGTCTGTTCATAATCATGGAATCAAGAATCTGACTGAATTCTAGGGACCTAATGGGCGAAAGGAACCCACTAGTGCAATCCCACATACCTGGTGATGAATTCCATGGAGAAATCCTTTGATTTCAGGGCTGGAACTGAAGAAAACTTGTTGCGTTCTTGAACTAGGGTTATTGACCTTTTTCTCCTCTCTTGCTTCTAATTTTCTAAGTTTTGATTAATGATTTTGACTAAGGTAAGTTCTAGTTATGTTTCTAGGCTAAAACTGACTAAAATCTCATGATTTAGGGTCTAAATAACGTATCTTGGGGGTTAAACGAGATAGAAAAGGACCAAAAGACCCCTGACTTAACTGCTGTCGGAGTGACCAACGAATTGGACTGAAAGGCCGTAGGTCAATCGACGGTCCGTCGAGTCTGCCCGACAGGGCTTCACTAAAACTAGCATAACTTTTTACTCGGATGTCGGATTTTAGCAAACTCGGTGGTGTTGGAAAGAGGATTCAATTATCTATCATGTAATAGGTAATGGGACACATAATTCATTTTGTGCTAAAATTTATAACCATCTGAAGTTGATCCATCAACATTTTTCAGCTAACTGGCTGTTGACCCTCATCTACGGTCAGACCTATGGACCGTGCATCGAATCATGGTCCGTGCTGGTCGACCGTAGTTTATGTCAGAGGCTGGGTAAGGGAATTCTCGATCCATGGACACAGACCACAGACCGTAGTCTGATCTACGGACCATGGGTCTATCCGTGAGTCGGGACTTAGCCAATTTTATGAGCTGGTTTGGGGAGGGGTTGTAGTGGTGAACCACGGACCACCAACACGGGCCATGGTTTGACCTACGGTCCTTGGATGACAACCGTGGGTTGCACCTGCAACTTCTCAAAATCTGTATTTTTGGTCTGTTTTAGATTCGAGGTGTTACATTATCTTTCCCTTGGGACCATTCGTCCTCGAATGAAGACTAAACTAGTTGAAATGGAGGGAGAGGGCTGCAATCCCTACCACTAAACATTGAGAACTGAATTTATGACTGAACTGAGTTCCAAGAATAAGCAAATACGCTAAAAATGCAAGTACAACTGAAGGAACATGATTCTAAGACTGAATTTATGCATGAATGACTGAAAAACTGAAAAGGAACTATTACCTCAAGCTGGAATGGAATCGAAAGGAAAGAGGTGAGGATACTTGGACTTCATGGCTACTTCTGCTTCCCAAGTAGCTCCCTCTACTGACTGACTCCTCCACAAAACCTTGACTGAAGCGACTTCTTTATTTCTCAACCTTCTAACGTGACGATTGAGAATCTCAAATGGTACATCCTCAAAAGAAAGGCTATCTTTCACGGCCACACTCTCTAATAGCACTATGGATGCTGGATCACCCACACACTTCTTCAAAAGAGAAATGTGAAAGACTGGATGCACTGCTGCTAAGTCTGTTGGCAACTCTAACTCATAAGCCATTTTACCAATCGTTTTCAAGATCCGATAAGGGCCTACATATCTGGGACTAAGCTTCCCTTTCTTGCCAAATCTCATCACCCCTTTCATAGGTAACACTTTCAATAAAACCCAATCATTAACTTGGAATTCTAGTTCCCTTCTTCTCACATCTGCATAAGATTTTTGGCGACTCTGGGCAATCTTAAGTCTATCTCTAATGAGTTGCACTTTCTCCATAGCATCAAGGACTGAATCTAGTCCTATCAAGGTTGCTTCACCTACTTCAAACCAATCAACTGGAGATCTACATCTATGCCCATACAATGCCTCATAAGGGGCCATCTGAATGTTGGAATGGTAACTATTGTTGTAGGCAAACTCAATAAGAGGAAGGTGATCATCCCAACTACCCTTGAAGTCGATCACACAAGCTCTCAATATGTCCTATAAGGTCTGAATGGTACGCTCTGCCTGACCATCCGTATGTGGATGAAATGTTGTGCTAAGGTTAACCTGAGTACCAATACCCTTCTGAAATGACTTCCAAAAATGAGAGGTAAACTGAGGACCTCTATCTGAGATGATAGACAAAGGAAGCCCATGCAACCTCACAATCTCATTAATGTAAAGCTTGGCGTAATCCTCCACCGAATCTGTAGTCTTGACCGCCAAAAAGCGAGAAGACTTAGTAACCCTATCAACAATCACCCAAATGGAGTCATGCTGTTTGCGAGTACGAGGTAAACCTGTGATGAAGTCCATGTTGATGACTTCCCACTTCCAAGTAGGAATGTCAATCTCTTGAGTCATACCTCTTGGTTTTTGATGTTCTACCTTGACTTGCTGGCAATTGGGGCACTTAGCCACAAAGTCTGCTATATCTCTTTTCATACCATTCCACCAATAGACTTTCTGCAAATCGCGGTACATCTTAGTGGCACCTGGATGGATAGAATATCTGGAATTGTGGGCTTCTGCGAAAATATGTTGTCTCAATTCACCCACATCAGGAACACACAATCTACCCTGATAGCAAAGTACACCATCTCCCCCTTGGGAGAAAACCTCCACTCTCTGATTATGGACTGCACCCTTAAGCTCAAGCAAGATTGGATCACTGTCTTGCTTTTCCTTAACCTCTACTACCAAAGAAGATTCTGCCCCATTTTGAATTGTTACACCACCATCTGATATGCTCATAAGACGAACTCCTAGGCAAGCAAGTCTGTGAACATCCTTTGCTAGCTCTCTTCTTTCTTCCTCAACATGTGCTACACTACCCATGGATAATCTGCTAAGAGCATCTGCTACTACATTCGCCTTACCCGGATGGTAATGCACGCTCATATCATAATCTTTGAGGAACTCAAGCCACCTTCTCTGGCGAAGATTCAACTCTTTCTGGGTGAATACATACTGGAGGCTCTTATGGTCTGTGAACACATCTACATGAACACCATACAAGTAGTGTCTCCAAATCTTGAGTGCAAACACCACTGCTGCAAACTCAAGGTCATGAGTTGGATAATTCTTCTCATGTACCTTAAGTTGTCTAGAAGCATAAGCTATAATCTTACCTTGTTGCATCAACACACAACCTAGGCCGACTTTGGATGCATCATAATAGATCACATAACCCCCTGAACCCTATGGTACAGTCAAGACAGGAGATGTAGTCAACCTAGTTTTCAATTCTGCGAAGCTTTTCTCACAATCATCTGACCATTGGAACTTAACCTTTTCTGAGTCAACCTAGTCAATGGTGAGGCTATGGATGAAAATCCTTCCACGAACCTTTTGTAATAACCTGCCAGACCCAAGAAACTTCTGATATCTGTAGCAGAGGTAGGTCTGGGCCATTGTTTCACTGCTTCTATCTTCTGGAAATCTACTCGAATTCCTTCACTAGACATAATATGCCCAAGGAAGGCAACTGATTGTAACCAAAACTCACACTTGTTAAATTTTGCAAATAACTGATGATCTTTGAGAGTTTGCAAAACAACTCTCAAATGGCTGGCATATTCTTCCTCATTCCTAGAGTAAATGAGGATATCAACAATAAAGACGATAACGAATAAGTCTAAGTACTACTTGAACACTATGTTCATCAAATCCATGAAGCTGCAGGAGCATTGGTTAGTCCAAATGACATAACTACAAATTCGTAATGACCATATCGAGTTCTGAAGGCTGTCTTCAGAATGTCACTTTCTCTGACTCTAAGCTGATGATAACTTAATCTGAGGTCTATCTTTGAGAAATGACTAGCACCCTGAAGTTGGTCGAACAAGTCATCAATCATGGGGATAGGGTACTTATTCTTGATTGTGACCTTGTTTAAGTGCCTATAGTCAATGCACATTCTGAGAGAACCATCTTTCTTCTTCACAAACAACACTGGTGCACCCCAAGGTGAAATACTAGGTCTGATGAAGCCTTTATCTAAAAGGTCTTTCAACTGCTCTTTCAATTCATTAAGCTAAGCTGGAGCCATTCTATAAGGAGGGATAGAGATAGGCTGGGTATCTGGAAGGAGATCTATTCCAAAGTCGATTTCCCTTTCGGGAGGAACTCCGGGAAGATCTTCTGGAAACACTTTTGGAAACTCATTGACTACAGGGACTGACTCAAGAGTTGGGGATTCGAAACTAGCATCCTTAACCCAAACTAGATGATAGAGATAACCCTTAGAGATCATCTTTCTAGCCTTAAGGTAAGAAATGAATCGACCCATAGGCGCTAAGCTACTACCCTTTCATTCTAGGATTGATTCATCTGGAAACTAAAAACGAACAATCCTAGTTCTACAATTGACTGAGGCATAAAAAGAATGTAACCAATCCATGACTAGAATGATATCGAAGTCTACCATTTCTTACTCTACAAGATCTGCTGAGGTGACTTTCTAGGAAACTGTGACAAGGCAATTTCTGTATACCCGTCTAGCTATAACTAGGTCACGGACTGGAGTAGAGACTAAGAAGGGTTCTGAAAGAGTCTCTGGGCTAACACTAAATTGGATTTCTATATAAGGAGTTACAAAAGACAAAGTAGCCCCTGGATCTAACAATGCATAAACATCAAGATCAAAAACTCATAACGTACCAGTGACTACATCAGGAGAATTTTCTTGATCTTGACGAGCCTGAAGAGTATAGAACCTGTTTTGGCGCTGTCTGCCACCAGTACCAGAAGAGTTACCCTGCAAAGTCAGGCGACCTGCTGGTGCTGCTGAAGTTGTAGACTGAGCTCTAGCATTATTTCCTTCTTGACCCTGTCTAGAAGGACAATCCTTCAATCTATGACCAGACTGACCACACCCAAAACATTCTTCCTTACCTGCAAGGCACTCACCCGAATGGTTCTTACTACATTTCGGGCAAGTTGGGTAGGTTTTAGTGCCTAAAACACTACCTTGAGACTTAGAGCCTAACGCCCTACCTTTCTAATCATTACGAAACCTGGGGCATGGAACACTAGTTGATGAAGGTGCTGGAGTCGAAGACTTCTGCTGAAACTGCAAGCGATTTCCACCACTCGATTTCTATTGGGAATACTAGTAGTTACCTGTTCTTGCTCTCTTAGTCTCCTTAGCCTGTTCCCTAAGCTTATCACCCTCAACCTACTGAGCATGAGTCATGAGCCTAGAGATGTTCATGTCTCCCAACAACATAGCATTCCTGCACTCTGTTTTCACTAAATCTAACACTCCATACAGAAACTTATTCATCTGAGCCCTAGAATCAGCAACCATGTGAGGAGCATACCTGGAGAGTTGGTTAAACTTGAGCCCATACTCTTGGACAGTCATGTTACCTGCCTCAAGTTCATAAATTCCTGGGCCCTTGCTTCTCTCAACTCTATGGGGAAAAACCTATCCAGAAAGGTTTCGCTGAAACAATCCCAAGTGATAGGAGCGGCATTTGTACCCCTGTTCTCCTTCCACTGAGTATACCAGATATGAGCCACATCCTTAAGTTGGTAAGATGCTAACTCAACCTGATCATTTCCAGTGACCTGCATCACTTCAAAGATCTTCTTGATCTCATCCAAGAAATTCTGGGGATCTTCACCAGTCTGCGATCCTAAGAACTCAGGCGGATTCATCCTAACAAAGTCACGGACCCTTGCTACTGCTGGTCCACCATTTGCATTCACATGAGCTTGGACCCGCTGATTGTTCTGATTAGCGACACTCTGAGCCAACATTTGAATGACATTCCTGAATTCAGCATTTGAGACTTCCTGATCTGGAACTAGAGGAATTGCGTTTGTGTTCCTGGCATTCACATTCCTGCGTTAACTTTATGAAGAGGCATGATCACTGAAACGTAGAACGTCGAGTTAGAACAGAATTTAGATCATACCTTACGCACAACAAGAGTAACAAGGAAATGAAGATTTCCTAAAACACTTTGTAGTTTCCCCCTCATTAGATGTGGTGCGCACTACACATCCATGAAAAGGACTCTACCTAGTATGGCTTTTCAGACATCCTAGGACACTTAAACCTAATGCTCTGATACCAAGTTTGTCACGCCCCAAGCTACCCTCGAGACGCGGACACGGGACCTAGGACCACAAATGCTCCCAAGCTAACCCTGCTTGTATGATCATGAGCATACTAAAGAAAATAAACTGATGCGGAAGCTAAATCATCAATAAAATGAAAAATATGGGGAATACCCATATACTATAACTGAGATATATAAAAACTGATGAGTTGAATCTATCTATGTCTGAAATAAACCTCTAAACTAACTAGAAGTGTTGGGACATGCCCCAGCTACGTCTAGAAAATCTGAAACTAAAAGACTAAAAATTGAAAGATAACATGACTATTGTCCTCGAAGAATGAGGACTTACTACTGATGTTGCTGAACTGGAGATCGAGAATCGATCTAAGCGTGATCTGGATGCTGAGAACCTGAACCTACATTATGAGAAGATGTAGTGCATGTATGCGTCAGTACTTGAAAGGTACTGAGCATGCATGATAGAGTAAAGCTGAAATAACATATAACTAAACAAAGCAATAAAGCAATGAAATAATCTGAACATGATATAGATACTGAAAATACTGAATACTGAGCTAACTGATGCAATGACCAAATTTATAACATACTGAGACTGAATACTGACTGTACTGAAATATGGTCAATGCAATAGAGTCTGACTGAACTGTGGGAGCTACTAATAACCGACATAAAACCACATGAGCTAAACGTGGAGTCTGATGTATACGCCCCATCGAGAGGACCCAATACACACGGCCAAAGGTATAGAGGCATGCTAGCGTAATCACTAATTGATATGCCTACAGAAGGGACCTACACCTATGTGGGTCATAGTTCTGGGACTATATGGGTACGTTGAACCCTAGTTCAACTCGGTATTGTGCTACTCCTAATGAATTAAGTAGTTAACTGGTTATCACTTAATATCTGTAAAATATTGGATAGCTCAAACTGTACATGCAAACTGAGAATGCAACAATTAATTTGATAATGATGCATAAATAACTGAGGCATGTATAACTGAATACTGAAATATCTGACCTAGCATGTGTAATTCAAGAACTAAAGAAATACATAACTAGGGTTCTAAAATTTATGCAAGAAACGATGTAATAACATGATAATCTGATTTGGAACATTTAAATAACTAATTCATGATGATCTATTGAAATTCTAGAAACCCTAGGTCTGTTCATAATCACGGAATCAAGAATCTGACTGAATTCTAGAGACCTAATGGGCGAAAGGAACCCGCTAGTGAAATCCCACATACCTGGTGATGAATTCCATAGAGAAATACTTTGATTTCTGGGCTGGAACTGAAGAAAACCTATTGCGTTCTTGAACTAGGGTTATTGACCTTTTTCTCCTCTCTTGCTTCTAATTTTCTAAGTTTTGATTAATGATTTTGACTAAGGTAAGTTCTAGTTATGTTTTTAGGCTAAAACTAACTAAAACCTCATGATTTAGGGTCTAGACGACGTATCTCAGGGGTTAAACGAAATAGGAAAAGACCAAAAGACCCCTGACTTAACTGTTGTCGAAGTGACCGACGGATTGGACTGACGAGCCGTAGGTTAATCGACAGTCCATCGATTGGAGTCGTCGGTCGAGTCTTCCCGACAGGGCTTCACTAAAAATAGCATAACTTTTTACTCAGATGTCGAATTTTAGCAAACTCGGTGGCATTGGAAATAAGATTCAATTATCTATCATATAATAGGTCATGGGACACATAATTCCTTTTGTACAATAATTTATGACCATCTGAAGTTGATCCATCAATAATTTTCAGCTAATTGGCTGTTGACCCTCATCTACGGTCAGACCTATGGACCATGCATCAAATGACGGTCCATGCTGGTTGACCGTAGTTTGTGTCATAGGCTGGGTAAAGGAAGTCTCGATCCACGAACACAGACCACAGACCGTAGTCTGATCTACGGACCGTGGGTCTATCCGTGAGTCGGGACTTAGCCAATTTTATGAGCTGGTTTGGGGAGGGGTTGCAGAGGTGAACCACGAACCACCAGCACGGGCCATGGTTTGACCTACGGTCCGTGGATAGTAACCATGGATTGCACCTGCAACTTCTCAAAATCTGCATTTTTGGTCTGTTTTGGATTCGGGGTGTTACAGTTTGTGTCCATCTAGTATTGATACTTAGCTTTAATTTTGTGATAATATTTTTATGTCCATCTAGTTATTGTTAAGCATATGTACCAACACTAGTTGATTCTATTGATGACAAAATTGATTTTCTTGCAAAATCGATTTGTGTTCATCTAGTGTTGATATTAAGCTTTAATTTAGGAATATTGTGTTTGTTAAGTATAAGTACCAACACTAGTTGATCCTATTGATGACAAAATTGATTTTCTTGCAACATCGATTTGTGTCCATCTAGTGTTGATATTAAGCTTTAATTTAGGAATAATGTGTTTGTTAAGCATAAGTACCAACACTAGTTGATCTTATTGATGACAAAATTGATTTTATTGCAAGATCGATTTGTGTCAATCTAGTGTTGACACTTAGCTTTAAATTTAGAAATAATATATTTGTTAAGCATAAGTACCAACACTAGTTGATCCTATTGATGACAGAATTAATTTTCTTGCAAGATCGATTTGTGTCCATCCAGTGTTGATATTAAGGTTTAATTTAGGAATAATGTGTTTGTTAATCATAAGTACCAACACTAGTTGATCCTATTGATGACAAAATAAATTTTCTTGCAAGATCGATTTGTGTTCATCTAATGTTGACACTTAGCTTTAAATTTAGAAATAATATATTTGTTAAGCATAAGTACCAACACTAGTTGATCCTATTGATGACAAAATAGATTTTCTTGCAGGATCGATTTGTGTCCATCTAGTGTTGACACTTAGCTTTAAATAAGTTAAAATAAATAATGTGGTTTAGTTAGTGAATTTAATTGTTGGAATTAAGTCAAAACTAATGTAATTAAAGTTAAAAAGTTGCTAAGTAGTTTAAATAAGTTGAAATAAATAATGTGGTTTAGTTGTTGGATTTAGTTGTTCAAATTAAGTTAAAACTAAACTAGTGAAAGTTGCTAAGTTTTTCAAATAAGTAAAGATAAATAGTGTGGTTTAGTTGGTATATTTAGTTGTTGGAATTAAGTTAAAATTAATGCAGTTAAATTAAAAAGTTGTTAAGTTGTTTAAATAAGTTAAAATAAATAATGTGGTTTAGTTGGTCAATTTAGTTAGTGGAATTAAGTCAAAACTAAACTAGTGAAAGTTGTTAAGTTGTTTAAATAGGTTAAGATAAATAATGTTGTTTAGTTGATGGATTTAGTTGTTGGAATTAAGTCAAAACTAAACTAGTTAAAGTTAAAAAAGTTGTTTAAATAAGTTAAAATAAATAATTTGGTTTAGTTATTGAATTTAGTTGTTGGAAATAAGTCAAAACTAATGTAGTTAAAGTTAAAAAGTTGTTAAGTTGTTTAAATAAGTTAAAACAAATAATGTGGTTTAGTTGGTGGATTTAATTATTGTAATTAAGTCAAAACTAAACTAGTGAAAGTAGTTAAGTTGTTTAAATAAGTTAAGATAATTAATGTGGTTTAGTTGGCGTATTTAGTTATTGGAATTAAGTTAAAACTAATGTAGTTAAATTTAAAAAAGTTCTTATGTTGTTTATATAAGTTAAAATATATAATGTGGTTTAGTTGGTCGATTTAGTTATTGGGATTAAGTCAAAACTAAACTAGTGAAAGTTGTTAAGTTGTTTATATAAGTTAAGATAAATAATGTTGTTTACTTGGTGGATTTAGTTGTTGGAACTAAGTCAAAACTAAACTAGTTAAAGTTAAAAAGTTGTTAAGTTGTTTAAATAAGATAAAATAAATAATGTGGTTTAGTTTGTGAATTTAGTTGTTGGAATGAGTCAAAACTAATGTAGTTAAAGTTAAAAAGTTGTTAAGTTGTTTAAATAAGTTAAAACAAATAATGTGGTTTAGTTGGTGGTTCTAATTATTGGAATTAAGTCAAAACTAAACTAGTGAAAGTTGTTAAGTTGTTTAAATAAGTTAAGATAAATAATGTGGTTTAGTTGGTGGATTTAGTTGTTCGAATTAAGTCAAAACTAAACTAGCTAAAGTTAAAAAAGTTGTTTAAATAATTTAAAATAAATAATGTGGTTTAGTTAGTTAATTTAGTTGTTTGAATTAAGTCAAAACTAATGTAGTTAAAGTTAAAAAGTTGTTATGTTTTTTAAATAAGTTCAAATAAATAATGTGGTTTAATTAGTAAATTTAGTTGTTGGAATTAAGTCAAAACTAAACTAGTTAAAGTTAAAAAGTTTTTTAAATAAGTTAAAATAAATAATTTGATTTAGTTAATGAATATAGTTGTTGGAGTTAAGTCAAAACTAAACTAGTGAAAGTTGTTAAGTTGTTTAAATAAGTTAAGATAAATAATATGGTTTAGTTGGTGGATTTAGTTGTTGGAATTAAGTCAAAACTAAATTAGTTAAAGTTAAAATTTGTTAAATTGTTTGGTTAAGTTAAAATAAATAATGTGGTTTAGTTGGTGGATTTAGTTGTTGGAATTAAGTAAAAACTAAACTAGTTAAAGTTGTTAAGTTGTTTAAATAAGTTAAAATAAATAATGTGGCTTAGTTAGTGAATTTAGTTGTTAGAATTAAAGCAAAACTAAACTAGTTAAACTTAAAAAGTTGTTAAGTTGTTTAAATAAGTTAAAATAAATAATGTGGTTTACTTGGAAAATTTAGTTATTGAAATTAAGTCAAAACTAATCTAGTGAAAGTTGTTAAGTGGTTTAAATAAATTAAGATAAATACTGTGGTTTAGTTGGTGGATTTAGTTGTTGGAATTAAGTCAAAACTAATGTAGTTAAAGTTAAAAGGTTGTTATGTTGTTTAAATAACTTAAAATAAATAATGTGGTTTAGTTAGTAAATTTAGTTGTTGGAATTAAGTCAAAAACTAAAGTAGTTAAAGTTAAAAAGTTGTTTAAATAAGTTAAGATAAAAGATGTGGTTTAATTAGAAAATTTAGTTGTTGGAGTTAAGCCAAAACTAAACTAGTGAAAGTGCTTAATTTGTTTAAATTAGTTGAGATAAATAATGTGGTTTAGTTGGTGGATTTAGTTGTTGGGATTATGTCAAAACTAAATTAGGTAAATTTAAAAAGTTTTTAAATTGTTTTGTTAAGTTAAAATAAATATTGTGGTTTAGTTGGTGGATTTAGTTATTGGAATTAAGTCAAAACTAAACTAGTTAAAGTTGTTAAGTTGTTTAAATAAGTTAAAATAAATAATGTGGCTTAGTTAGTGAATTTAGTTGTTAGAATTAAAGCAAAACTAAACTAGTTAAAGTTAAAAAGTTGTTAAGTTATTTAAATAAGTGAAAATAAATAATGTGGTTTAGTTAGTGAATATAGTTGTTAGAATTAAGTCAAAACTAATATAATTAAAGTTAAAAAGTTAAGTTTGTTTAAATAAGTTAAAATAAATATTGTGGTTTAGTTAGTGGATTTAGTTGTTGAAATTAAGTCAAAACTTAACTATTTAAAGTTATTAAGTTGCTTAAATAAGTCAAAATAAATAATGTCATTTAGTTCGTGGATTTAGTTGTTTAAATTAAGTCAAAACTAAACTAGTTAAAGTTATTAAGTTGTCTAAATAAGTTAAAATAAATAATGTCGTTTAGTTGGTGGATTTAGTTGTCGGAATTAAATCAAAACTAAAGTATTTAAAGTTGTTAAGTTGTTTAAATAAGTTAAAATAAATGATGTTGTTTAGTTAGTGAATTTAGTTGTTGGAATTAAGTCAAAACTAAACTAGTTCAAGTTAAAAAGTTGTTAACTTGTTTAGATAAGTTAAAATAAATAATGTGGTTTAGTTGGTGGATTTAGTTATTGGAATTAAGTCAAAATTAAACTAGTGAAAGTTGTTAAGTTGTTTAAATATGTTAAGATAAATAATGTGGTTTAGTTTGTAGATTTAGTTGTTGAAATTAAGGTAAAACTAAACTAGTTAAAGCTAAAAAGTTGTAAAGTTGTTTAAATAAGTTAAAATAAATATTGTGGTTATGTTAGTGAATTTAGTTGTTGGCATTAAGTCAAAACTAAACTAGTTAAATTTAAAAATTCGTTAAGTTGTTTAAATAATTTAAAATAAATAATGAGATTTAGTTAGCGAATTTAGTTGTTGGAATTAAGTCCAAACTAATGTAGTTAAAATTAAAAAGTTAAGTTTGTTTAAATAAGTTAAAATAAATATTGCGATTTAGTTGGTGGATTTAGTTGTTTGAATAAAGTCTAAACTAAACTAGTTAAAGTTGTTAAGTTGTTTTAATAAGTTAAAATAAAAATGTCGCTTAGTTGGAGCAATAGTTACTAAAATTAAGTCAAAACTAAACTAGTGAAAGTTATTTAGTTGTTTAAATAAGTTAATATAAATAACGTGGTTTAGTTTGTGGATTTAGTAGTTGGAATTAAGTCAAAACTAATGTAGTTAAAGTTAAAAAGTTGTTATGTTGTTTAAATAAGTTAAAATAAATAATGTAGTTTAGCTAGTGAATTTTGTTGTTGCAATTAAGTCAAAACTAAAGTAGTTAAAATTAAAAAGTTGTTCAAAAATTTTAAGATAAAAAATGTGGTTTAGTTAGAAAATTTAGTTGTTGGAGTTAAGTCAAAACTAAACTAGTGAAAGTACTTAAGTGTCACGACCCAAATTGAGTCATGAGTGGCACCCACACTTCACCTCCTAAGTGGGTGGACCAAGGAATCTACACCCCAACATATACCAATAATTCAACTACGACTAACAACAATAACGCGAAAGTTCCAAAACTTATTAAAGTAACCAATCAAATAAACCTCTAAAGTCTATTACATATTATCCCCAAAATCTGAAAGTCATCACATCAAGGACATCTGTTCTTAACATATCAAGTCTAGAAGTATTAGAGACCCCAAAATAAGTAAATACGATGGCCCATGTCCGAATTCAAGGACATCATGCCATAACTGAGAGAATCCAGCACGAGCTAGAAGGAATAGCTCACCCTGAAATCTGATGTGTTGGAGACTGACTCGAGCTGAGGGCGAGTCAAAGTCGATGGTACACTTGTTGCACTCCACAAAGAAAAAAGAAGAAAATACAAGTGGAGGTCAGTACAAGCAACACGTACTGAGTAGGTATCATCGGCCAGCCCAAAATAGAAACTAATATACAAGGAATAATAGTATAAAATCAACTATAGCACTTAGCAGGTGATAAGAAACCACAACATGAACAAGTGACAGTTGAATCAAATACGTAATCAATCATAATATCAAGCACACACACGAGGACTCATGTCTCTACATCACACTCGTTTGGGAAATGCGTTCATTGAGATTGAGTACATTAAGTTAATTCAATATCTTTTTCCTTTAATGTTATCGTGTCGGAACGTGACACTCTGATCCAATTATACCGTGTCGGAACGTGACACTCCGATCCAAAAATACCGTGTCGAAACGTGACACTCCGATCCAAAAATACTGTGTCGGAACGTGACACTTCGATCCAAAGATACCGTGTCGGAACATGACACTCCGATCCAATGATATTATTAATTTATCATTTATTATCACCACTTTTCAGTTCATTAATAATATTACATCAAACCTTCTTTATTCAAGGCATAACTTCAATAGAGAGGTTTTCAGATTATAAATCTCACGGTCTCAGGATTTTAGACCAATCACAAACCACACAACCAAGCCACACAATCACACAGTCAAGTACATAGAGAACTTCACAATATCATTCAATGCATATCAATCGCTATTAAGAGTTTATCTATCAAATAGAACAAACCATAACCTACCTCCACCGAAAAACTGAAGTCAAGCAAGTTACTTCTCCAACACTTTTCCTTTCCTCAATGCCTCCAAACCTTTCCAATCTATCAAATATATATGCATAATTTGTAAGTTAGCGAGTCTATAAACACTTATATTATTCTAGTCTAGCTTAGACCCAAAAACTCACCTAATTTCTATAATCAATTTCCTAAAGTTCAAACCTATGGGTAAGTCTTAATTTCTCCTATTAGCATATCTTTAATGGAATTTAAATAATTTGATACACCTAATATTTAATTATCTATCTCAACATATCAAAACTTGATTTATTATATGATATCTTACAATCAAACTTCAACCCAACAAACAGGCCGTACGTACTACATCTCATATAGCTTATGATGGATAATTGAAGGTGATTGTATTCATTAGTAATTTTGATCAAAAGAAGAATTTGGAATTTCCAACAGAAACAACAAGAGTAACGAAGACAGAATTATATGCATGACTTTTCCGACTAGCAATTCATCCTTTCTATCCCTTCTTAACTCATCATTATTCTAATCAATAGCATCATTAATTCCTTGTACAAAGATTCCCTTGATTACATGGTCAATCCACTATTTATGTCCAAAATATATCAACACAATCATGTAATTAGTTAGTTACTTTCTATTAAAATATAATATACACACATATATGGATGCAACACCTCAATTCTCTTACCTCTAACATTATAATAATAATATAAATTCTTGCCTAATAGTTTCACCTCCAACCCAACCTAACGCTACTATCTATTATCCAATCTTAATTATAAAATAGTTTCTAATTGTTATCTATTCACCAAGCTTTAATCATACAGCCACCAAGAGATAACTATATGTAAACCAAATTGAAAGCGTAAGTTAGGTTACCTGAATTGACCTTCTCCATTACCTCTTGTACCCAACCGTCAAGCCCTCTTTTCTTTTAATTAACCACTCAAAATTAGTAAACCCTAATTATTATATGAAGCTACTTATAAAAGCGGTAAAAGTGGTCCACTATTAATTTTAATATATCTCCTTTAACCACCAACTAAAATAATTATTAAAACTACCCCACTAAATTCATAATTGTAGGTATGAATAGTCCAAAGTACCCATTTAAAATCTATCGAAAAGTATTTTATGAAATAAAAAGCTCTAGTACTCAAAACGATCAAACGGGTCGTTACATTAAGTTGTTTAAATAAGTTAAGATAAATAATGTGGTTTAGTTTATGGATTTAGTTGTTGGAATTAAGTCAAAACTAAATTGGGTAAATTTAAAAAGTTTTTTAATTGTTTTATTAAGTTAAAATAAATTTTGTGGTTTAGTTGGTGGATTTAATTGTTGGAATTAAGTCAAAACTAAACTAGTTAAAATTGTTAAGTTGCTTAAATAAGTTAAAATAAATAATGTGGATTAGTTAGTGAATTTAGTTGTTGGAATTAAAGCAAAACTAAACTTGTTAAAGTTAAAAAGTTGTTAAGTTGTTAAATTAGTGAAAATAAATAATGTGGTTTACTTAGTCAATTTAGTTGTTAGAATTAAATCAAAACTAATGTAGTTAAAGTTAAAAGTTAATTTTGTTTAAATAAGTTAAAATAAATATTGTGGTTTAGTTAGTGTAATGACCCATGTATTTACGGAAGTCCTCCCTATATTTATTTACGTACTTATTAGTTGTTAAATCGGAAATTTCATAATTTAAATGTATTAGGCCAAAGTGTCAGTTATTTGGTTATGCTAAAGGGTCTAGGAGTGGGCCAGACCCATCTTTATTTTATGAGAACGTGAGGTGACATTAGGTTATACCAATATCAGTAAAGCACTCAATTTAGTAAAGAACGAAAGAAAACAAAAGGCCGCCTAACAAATTGGTAGAGACGATACGTGAACTTTGGAAAGCTCTCAGGTAATTGTTGAACTGTGATGATCCCTTTTAATTGTTTTTGGTCAATTGACAATAATTGCAATTTGTCATATTGGAGGTGATAAATATGTCATCTCCTGGCAATAACGATGTGGCACAAAGATATAATTATCATGTTAAGGTTATTAGCATAGAATAGTTGGAGAATTTTGGGGTTTGAACCATTAAATTTACCTACTGCTAAGCCACTAATTAACAAGTATTGGTTCACTGTGATTTGGAATTGAATCCTATTTAAATTATGTAGGTTTAGTTTTAACTTGGGAATAGAAGCAGTAATATATTTGGTACAATATTCTTTAATTAAGTTGGATGGTTGGTGATAGCAAGATGCACTTAGTGTAGATGTTTAGGGTTAGCTTTAAGTTTGAAGTTTTAATGAAGTTGAGATTTGATCTGATTTTCTTTAATCCGAAAAGAAATATAGTAATATAGACGTTATAGATTCGTATTCTTATGGAGTGTATATATAAATTTGAGCAGATTTTGATCGTTCGGAAGCGTTACGAAAGGACAAGTGTGTAAACTGACACTTGGGCTTCGGTTTAAGGCAAGTGGATTTCTAAACCCTTGTTAAGCGTATGGAATTTGTGTATTTCCTTGTGGTATATGGTTGGGAGTAAGTAATGTGATCAATTGTTTGTGTAATGTGTTGAGAATTGTTTGAAAGACTTGTTGAACCATTATTGAAGTTGTATTATGATTGTGTTGTTGTGATTTGTGCAATGTTATGAAAATGGTCATCTCCTCATTATTTGTGTGAACATGTTATTTGCATTGTTCTGAGACATGATTGTGATAAGTGTTATGGGATAAGATAATGTACCATTTCGAGGGACGTATCGCGCGCCGCGATGGATACTATATTTCGAGGGATGTATCGTGCGCCGCGATGGTTACTATTATCGAGGGTCGTATCGCGTGCCGCGATGGATGCATGGACAGATATGTCCCCCATGGGTCCCGGACTAAGAGACAGCGGGTGTGTATTATTAGGTCAGACATGCATCACTATATATGACATTGCATTTCATTGCATTGCACATTTTTATTATTGATGAACTTGATCTTGTGTTGTTGATCTTGTGAGTGCCTTTCTGTGAAACTTGTTATTGAGGAATATTGAGATGTTATTGAGAATATATAATTTGTTAGAATGTTGTTGTTGAGTTGTATGCTTTGTAAACTATGAATTGTTAGGTTGAGCAGGTTTCATGCAGGTTGTAGTTATGGAGGTTAGGATGGGGTGTAAGGAGTACCCGTATTCTGTACCCTTAGCTTGTGTTTAGAGGTTTGCTTGTTGAGTACCGTGTGGTTTGGTACTCACCCCTTGCTTCTACAATCTTTTGTAGGTTACGAGAGCGAATCTTCGTGATACCTTCCGTTCTCTTCGTTTTCGAGGCTTTCTGTGGAGATTTGAGAGGTAGCTGTTTGTCATCTCAGCGAACCTTCTTACTCCTGTTTATGATTTTGTTTTTACTTGAAAGACAACGTCATTTGAGACTTGCGTATTTTTATTTCGATTCTAGTATTTACATTAGAGGCTTGTGCACGTGACAACCAAGTTTTGGGGATTGAATTAAGTTGACTTGTTTTCGTAATAGTAATTATTATTGACTTTTGCTTTATTTCTGCACTTTATCGAAATGATTGGGTTTTAGGCTAACTTGTCTTTGTGGGATATGACGAGTGCCATCACATCCATTTTTGGGTCGTGACAGTTAGTGGATTTAGTTGTTGGAATTAAGTCAAAACTTAACTAGTTAAAGTTATTAAGTTGCTTAAATAAGTCAAAATAAATAATGTCGTTTATTTGGTGGATTTAGTTGTTTGAATTAAGTAAAAACTAAACTAGTTAAAGTTATTAAGTTGTTTAAATAAGTTAAAATAAATAATGTCGTTTAGTTGGTGGATTTAGTTATCGGAATTAAGTCAAAACAAAAGTATTTAAAGTTGTTAAGTTGTTTAGATAAGTTAAAATAAATAATGTTGTTTAGTTAGTGAATTTAGTTGTTGGAATTAAGTCAAAACTAAACTAGTTCAAGTTAAAAAGTTGTTAACTTATTTAAATAAGTTAAAATAAATAATGTCGTTTAGTTGGTGGATTTAGTTATTGGAATTAAGTCAAAACTAAACTAGTGAAAGTTGTTAAGTTGTTTAAATATGTTAAGATAAATAATGTGGTTTAGTTTGTGGATTTAGTTGTTGAAATTATGTTAAAACCAAACTAGTTAAAGTTAAAAAGTTATAAAGTTGTTTAAATAAGTTAAAATAAATAATGTGGTTTTGTTAGTGAATTTATTTGTTGGAATTTAGTCAAAACTAAACTAGTTAAAGTTAAAATGTTGTTAAGTTGTTTAAATAATTTAAAATAAATAATATGATTTAGTTAGTGAATTTAGTTGTTGGAATTAAGTCCAAACTAATGTAGTTAAAGTTAAAAAGTTAAGTTTGTTTAAATAAGTTAAAATAAATATTGCGATTTAGTTGGTGGATTTAGTTGTTTGAATAAAGTCAAAACTAAACTAGTTAAAGTGGTTAAGTTGTTTAAAGAAGTCAAACTAAAAATGTCGCTTAGTTGGTGCATTTAGTTGTTGGAATTAAGTCAAAACTAAATAAGTTAAAGTTAAAAAGTTATTTAAATAAGTTAAAATAAATAATGTGGTTTAGTTAGTGAATTTAGTTCTTGGAATTAAGTCAAATCTATTGTCGTTAAAGTTAAAAAGTTAAGTTTATTTAAATAATAAGTTAAAATACATATTATGGTTTAGTTGGTGGATTAAGTTGTTGGTATTAACTCAAAACTAATGTAGTTAAAGTTAAAAAGTTGTTATGTTGTTTAAATAAGTTAAAATAAATTATTTGGTTGAGTTGTTGGAATTAAGTCAAAACTAAACTAGTGAAAGTTGTTAAGTTTAAATCAGTAAAGATAAATAATGTGGTTTAGTTGGTGTATTTAGTTGTTGGAATTAACTTCAAACTAATGTAATTAAAGTTAAAAAGTTCTTAAATTGTTTAAATAAGTTAAAATAAATAATGTTGTTTAGTTAGTGAATTTAGTGGTTGGAATTAAGTCAAAACTAAACTAGTTCAAGTTAAAAAGTTGTTAACTTGTTTAAATAAGTTAAAATAAATAATGTGGTTTAGTTGTTGGATTTAGTTATTGGAATTAAGTCAAAATTAAACTAGTGAAAGTTGTTAAGTTGTTTAAATATGTTAAGATAAAAAATGTGGTTTAGTTTGTGGATTTAGTTGTTGAAATTAAGGTAAAACTAAACTAGTTAAAGATAAAAAGTTGTATAGTAGTTTAAATAAGTTAAAATAAATATTGTGGTTTTGTTAGTGAATTTAGTTGTTGGCATTAAGTCCAAACTAAACTAGTTAAAGTTAAAATGTTGTTAAGTTGTTTAAATAATTTAAAATAAATAATGAGATTTAGTTAGTGAATTTAGTTGTTGGAATTAAGTCCAAACTTGTAATGACCCGGAAGGTCATTTTTGAAAATTTTGAATATTCATTTAACTAGAGTGAATTAATTGACGGTTAATTATTAAATAGGTAATTTTAGTTAATGCTTAATGGGTCATGTTTTTAATTTATTTAATACCACTTGACCATAACTTATTTAATACCATATATATGACCCATATTTTAAAATAAGTTAATTGAGGTTTAACAATTTCCGATATAATTTGGTAAACCCAGAAGAAAGAAAAAAAGAAAACCTTTGCGGCGTCTATTTCAGGTAAGAATTTTCGTGATTATTACTTTTAGAAAGGGTCTATGTTGTTCACTGTTTAGGTTTAATCATTAAAGCACTCTATTTATGTGTCTTTTGGTTAATAATTCTTATTCCTTAGTTTATTTTTTTGTTTGTTTGTTAGTTGTTTGTCCATATTTTTGTTGAAGAAAAGAAATTGAGGTGCTGCTACTTGAATTCTGTAGGAAATTATATCATATTGGTAGAACATTGTGAGTAATGATTATACGCTAATCATAGGGGGTTGCGATAACATAGAATGAATCATTGGTTTGGGAGTAAGGTTCCACATTCTGCACGTCATCTACTAAGTTGTCGATGGAACGAGTGGTCTTCTGCTTCTTTTCTTTTCATAGTTTTACATTATAATTCAAGCTTTGCTATATTGAGATAAATAATTAAATATAATTGTAACAACCCATTTGATCATTTTGAGTATTAGAGCTTTTATTGTAGAAAATACTCTTTCAATAGATTTTAAATAAGTGTTTTGGACCATTCGTAACTACATTTATGAATTTAATGGGGTAGTTTTTATAATTTATTTAGTTGGTGGTTAAAGAAAATAACATTAAACTTAACAAAGGGGTCACTTTCACACTTTTATAGTTTGTCTTATATAATAATTAGGGAGTAAATATTCTGAAAAGGAGAAAAGAAGGGTTTAGCCGAGTGAATCCTTACCTGCGGCGTAGAAGAGAACCAACGACATCCAGGTAATTTTCATGTTCTTCATTAATAGTAGGGTGATTATTATTATTATATAATTAAGGTTAGGTTGGATTTGAGTGGAAATTTATGGCATAATGTGCTGAAGGGTATAATATATATAATGATGGAATGAGTTTAGTTTCTGGTATATGTTGGGGTTTAGATTCCTTGGTCCGCCCACTTAGGAGGTTGACTGTGGGTGTCACTCATGACTCAATTTTGGGTCGTGACAAAACTTGGTATCAGAGCGTTAGGTTCGATGAATCACACAAGGACAGGTCTAGTAGAGTCTTGTGGAACGGTACGGGAACGCCTTTACTTTTCTTCAAGAGGCTATAGGACTTTAGGAAAACTCACATTGTTCTTTCTTTCTGCTATTACTTGAATCCAATTGGTATCTAGGTGATACAAATTGGTATCATATATGTTGGGGTGAGAGAATTAAATTATGGGTGTTAGGCGTGTGTTTACTGCCGTTGCAACCTATTGCGGTGGTTCAATTCAATCGAATTCATGGTTTAATTTAGGACCTAACTAATCTCTCAATTAAATATTGTTGTCGTTATATTTGCCATATGCGTGGTGTTAATTCTGGAATGGAATAAGATAGTGGGCAAAAATTACTATAAGTAATGATGACAACAAAATGGGGCAATTATGAATGGGTCATTAGAAGAAATAAGGTTCTGCTTATTCTATGTTGAAAGTTGAGTACTGGGATCGTATAATTTGATGGGATTTGAATGTTTCTTACATTATTATATTATAAATTTATGTTTTAATATATTGAGATAAGTAATTAAATATTAGGAGCATTGTATTAGTTGAATACCATTAAAATTATGCTAATTGGAGGAATTAAGATTTACCCCTAGGTTTGAACTTTAGGAAATTGATTATAGAATTAAGTGAGTTTTTGGGTCTAGGTTAGACATAGAATAATATAAGTGTTTATAGACTTGTAAACTTACAAATTATGCATATATACTTGATAGATTGGAAAGGTTCGGAGGCATTGAGGAAAGGAAAAGTATTAGAGAAGTAGCTTGCTTGATTTCGGTTCTTCGGTGGAGGTAGGTTATGGTTTGTTCTATTTGATAGATAAACTCTTAATAGCGATTGATATGCATTGAATGATATTGTGAAGTTCTCTATGTACTTGACTGTGTGATTGTGTGGCTTTGTTGTGTGGTTTGTGATTGGTCTAAAATTCTGAGACCGTGAGATTATAATCTGAAAACCTCTCTATTGAAGTTATGCCTTGAATAAAGAAGGCTTGATGTAATATTATTAACGAACTGGAAAATGGTGATAATAAATGATAAATTAATAATATTATTGGATCGGAGTGTCACGTTCCGACACGGTATTTTTGGATCGGAGTGTCACGTTCCGACACAGTATTTTTGGATCGGAGTGTCACGTTCCGACACGGTATTTTTGGATCGGAGTGTCACGTTCCGACACGGTATTATTGGATCGGAGTGTCACGTTCCGACACGGTAACATTAAAGGAAAAAGATATTGAATTAACTTAATGTACTCAATCTCAATGAACGCATTTCCCAAACGAATGTGATGTAGAGGCCTGAGCCCTCGTATGTGTGCTTGATATTGTGATTGATTACGTACTTGCTTCAACTGTCACTTGTCCATGTTGTGGTTTCTTATCACCTGCTAAGTGCTATAGTTGACTTTATACTATTATTCCTTGTATATTAGTTTCTATTTTGGGTTGGCCGATGATACCTACTCGCACGTGTTGCTTGTACGGACCCCTACTTGTGTTTTCTTCGTTTTTCTTTGTGGAGTGCAGCAAGTGTACCATCGACTTCGACTCGCCCTCAACTCTAGCCAGCCTTTCAAGACATCGATTTCGGGGTGAGCTATTCCTTCTAGCTCGTCTTGGATTCTCTCGATTATGGCGTGATGTCCTTGAATTTCGGACATGGACCATCGTATTTACTTATTTTAGGTCTCTAATACTTTTAGACTTGATATGTTAAGAACAGATGTCCTTGATGTGATGACTTTCAGATTTTAGGGATAATATGTAATAGACTTTAGAAGTTTATTTGATTGGTTACTTTAATAAGTTTTGGAGCTTCCGCGTTATTGTTGTTAGTTGTAGTTGAATTATTGGTATAAGTTGGGGATTAGATTCCTTAGTCCGCCCACTTAGAAAGTGAAGTGTGGGTTGGTTAAGCTAATAATGTCACAGGTTCGCCAGATTGGTTAAAAGCTATAGGATAAAACTTAAGAAATGAGTGTACAGACGTTCAACTCGGGTGGGATGATAAGTCTTTTTGTAGTTTGAATTTAGTAATGAGTATGGTTGAAGTTGTAGTGAAGGATACCGTAAGATCGATGTAGAGACAATTAGTTATAGGCTAAGATACACGAATTCATGAAAATCTTCAAGGTATGAGTTAATGTTGATAGATAAAGGGATTGGGTTACACAATTGGAACCAAAATTCAAATTTTTTTTTATTGTAAGTCTAAGTTCGTGGCAGTATTTTTGTCTAAGATATGGATTGATAAGATAAGAAATGATTGATCGCATCGAGTGTTAGGCATTTGAAAGGACTTATGAATGATTTGGATCATAAAGTTTGTTACTTTTGGGTTTCCCTCAGAGTTTTGATTTAGAGTGTGCAAGAAACGTCATGGGTTGTTGGTAAAAAAATGAGATCGGTAAGCGGGCTAGGGAAATTAACAAGAGTCTGATATATTAAAGGGTCGAGATATTTAGAATTTTGCACCATGGGAAGAATTTTAGAAAAGTGAAAGAGTAAGACTTCTCATATAAACCCTTGGGGTGTAGTTAAAGGTTGTATTCATTTTTGCCTATGAGCTTAGATATGATTGTGAGATGTGAAGTTGTTCGGTAAAGACTTACTAGGAGTTTATAATTGACTTTTATAAAGATTGAATTTTAGTTTGGATGACAAACAATGAGGTATGGAGAATTTAGAGTTGGATTAATACTACTCTATTGATGGGACTACATATAATGTTATGATGCGTTACATAAACATTTGATGGTGAATAGAGGTTCCGAGCTTATAGTATACAAAGTAATTTGAGTGACCAAGATTTTTCCTAAGTGTTGGCATGAGGTATGTGATGGTTTAGAATGGTAGCTAAAGCATGGTATGTGGAAGTGGTGTGAAGTTGACTTTGGGTGTGATTTAATAGTTTTATCTCGATGGAAAGGTGCTATCAAATTTTAAATTGGTGCTATTAGTCTTGTTTGGGACTCATATTTGTCATGAAATGCTTAAATAGAAAGAGGGGGGAGTCATAGTTTGAAACTTTTAGAGTCGACAATGTGTTTGCTAAGAAGTCTTTTATACGAGTGATAGTTTGAGGGTAAGGTAATCGGACGATGTAGTTATGATGTTTGTTAGTATTACGAGTGTTGGCTTCAATGGAATACTGTGAGAAGTATGTAAGGTTTTGATATATCGAATATGTGTACGGTTATAATAGGGACTAAATTGGTGATTGTGGGTAGCTAGAAAATCAAAGAGATAGCGTCAGTTGAATGAAAATGTTTGATATGGACGTATCTAGAATTATTCGACCTTGGATATGTACATTCTTATGTGACCAACTACTTCATTTTGGGTGTGGTTTAGAGTATGATTCACTTTCTATGTTTGTGTGTGTTTCACTCCTATGGATGAGTCCCTAGTAGTGGATTGGGTGTACCGATTCTGTGATTGTACTCCTGGTAGGGTGGCATCCTTGGTTAGACTTATTCATTCCAATTATGGACGATTTGATGTTGTTTGGGATAGTGGAAGTATACTGGTGATTCAACACGCACAACTTTGCTTATGAGAATTTATAGGAGAGCTACCATGAAAATTTACAGTTATTCAATAGACTAAGATTTATCTCATCATCGGTATCAGGTTTTCGTTATGTGTGATTGAATGTGAGGACCATTGGGTCTAGTTTTTTTTTTTTTTTTTCATTCTTAGGTTTGTCTATAATAGCTACTAATCTAGCATTTCAAAAGTGTTGTTAGAGGTTCTGTATGCTTGGGTGTATCACTCGATGATGGGTACTTGATCACTTCCTTCTTTGGATCAGATGAGTTCGATTTTCCTTGATGATTACTTGATGTCTAAAGATCATATCTTTCTAGCTTAAGCTCGGGAAATATTATGTTGTGAAGATGTAATCTTGATAAGATCTATGATGGTTTGTGCATTGTGAGTGTGTGGTGGCTGGTCCAGATTCACTTCTGATTGTACCCAATATTGATTAAGAATTTTATCAAGGTTTTGTCCTGATGGTTGTGTCAAGGTCTAGTTGGAGAATCGATCAGTTGAAGAGTTCACTTGGAAATAGTTTTGTTGTTAGTTGAGTTTACATACAACAACATTTATCATTAGAGTATTGAGATGGCCCCATTGGAGGCATTGTATGAGAGGAGGCGTAGATCTCCAATTGGTTGGTTTGATACTTTTGATATGAGACCTTGGGGACTAATATTTTGAAGGAATTATTGAGACAGCTACCCTTTCTTATCCTCACCTTCTTTTGATCATTCGAGGACAAATGATGAGTAAATTGGTATCTAATGTAACGACCCATTTGATCATTTTGAGTATTAGAGCTTTTATTGTATAAAATACTCTTTCAATAGATTTTAAATAAGTGTTTTGGACCATTCGTAACTACATTTATGAATTTAATGGGGTAGTTTTTATAATTTATTTAGTTGGTGGTTAAAGAAAATAACATTAAACTTAATAGTGGGTCACTTTCACACTTTTATAGTTTGTCTTATATAATAATTAGGGAGTAAATATTCTGAAAAGGAGAAAAGAAGGGTTTAGCCGAGTGAATCCTTACCTGCGGCGTAGAAGAGAACCAATGACATCTAGGTAATTTTCATGTCCTTCATTAATAGTAGGGTGATTATTATTATTATATAATTAAGGTTAGGTTGGATTTGAGTGGAAATTTATGGCATAATGTGCTGATGGGTATAATATATATAATGATGGAATGAGTTTAGTTTCTGGTATATGTTGGGGTTTAGATTCCTTGGTCCGCCCACTTAGGAGGTTGACTGTGGGTGCCACTCATGACTCAATTTTGGGTCGTGACAATAATGGTATAAAATTATATGAATATCATTAGGTTGATGATATATGGAGAACATTGAAAGAGTTGACATGTTATTGGCATCAAGATTAGGAATTTGATTATAGATTTGAGTGAATTTTTGGGTCTAGGCTAGACAAAAAGTAATGTGGGTGTTTTTAGTTTCAAAACCTTATTGTGATTATTAATGTGAATAGATTGCTTTGAGTTGGAAGTTCAACGAAAGGGGAAGGCTCAAGTCCCGGAGTAAATTCTTATTTGATTCAGGCAAGTGGATTTCTAAACCATTGTTAAGCGTATGAAATTCTTGTATTTCCTTGTGGTATATGGTTGGGAGTAATGTGATTAAATGATTGTGTTGATGTGAATTGTGCAATGTCATGAAAATGGTCATCTCCTCATCTATTTGTGTGAACATGTCATTTGCATTGGTTCTAAGACATGGTTATGATAAGTGTTATGTGATAAGAGGATGTATCATTTCGAGAGACGTATCGCGCGCCGCGATGGATACTATATTTCGAGGGACGTATCGCGCGCCGTGATGGTTACTATTATCGAGGGTCGTATTGCGCGCCGCAATGGATGCATGGACAGATATGTCCCCCATAGGTCCCGGACTGAGAGACAGCGGGTGTGTATCATTAAGTCAGACATGCATCACTATATTTGACATTACATTTCATTGCATTGCACATTTTTATTATTGATGAACTTGATCTTGTGTGTTGCTGATCTTGTGAGTGCCTTTCTGTGAAACTTGTTATTGATGAATATTGAGTTGTTATTGAGAATATATAATCTATTAGAGTGCTGTTGTTGAGCTGTATGCTTTGTAAACTGTGAATTCTTAGGTTGGGATACTTTTTATGCAGGTTGTAGTTATGGAGGTTAGGATGGGGTGTAAGGAGTACCCGTATTCTGTACCCTTAGCTTTAGTTTAGAGGTTTGCTTGTTGAGTACCGTGTGGTTTGGTACTCACCCCTAGCTTCTACAATCTTTTGTAGGTTACGAGCCTAGATCTTCGTAATACCTTCCATTCTCTTCGTTTCTGAGGCTTTCTGTGGAGATCTGAGAGGTAGCTGTTTATCATCTCAGCGAACCTTCTTACTCCTATTTATGATTTTGTTTACTTGAGAGACAACGTCATTTGAAACTTGCGTATTTTTATTTCAATTCTAGTATTTACATTAAAGGCTTGTGCACGTAACAAACAGGCTTTAGGGATTGAATTAAGTTAACTTGTTTTCGTAATAGTAATTGTTATTGGATTTTGCTTTATTTTCACACTTTATCGAAATGATTAGGTTTTAGGCTAACTTGTCTTGGTGGGATACGACGAATGCCATCCCATCCATTTTTTGGGTCGTGACAAAACTAATGTAGTTAAAGTTAAAAAGTTAAGTTTGGTTAAATAAGTTAAAATAAATATTGCGATTTAGTTGGTGGATTTAGTTGTTTGAATAAAGTCAAAACTAAACTAGTTAAAGTTGTTAAGTTGTTTAAATAAGTTAAAATAAAAATGTTGCTTAGTTGGTGCATTTAGTTGTTGGAATTAAGTCAAAACTAAATAAGTTAAAGTTAAAAAGTTATTTAAATATGTTCAAAATAAATAATGTGGTTTAGTTAGTGAATTTAGTTCTTGGAATTAAGTCAAAACTATTGTAGTTAAAGTTAAAAAGTTAATTTTGTTTAAATAAGTTAAAAAAAATATTGTGGTTTAGTTAGTGGATTTAGTTGTTGGAATTAAGTTAAAACTTAACTAGTTAAAGTTATTAAGTTGCTTAAATAAGTCAAAATAAATAATGTCGTTTAGTTGGTGGATTTAGTTGTTTGAATTAAGTAAAAACTAAACTAGTTAAAGTTATTAAGTTATTTAAATAAGTTAAAATAAATAATGTCGTTTAGTTGGTGGATTTAGTTGTCGGATTTTAGTCAAAACAAAAGTATTTAAAGTTGTTAAGTTGTTTAGATAAGTTAAAATAAATAATGTTGTTTAGTTAGTGAATTTAGTTGTTGGAATTAAGTCAAAACGAAACTAGTTCAAGTTAAAAGGTTGTTAACTTATTTAAATAAGTTAAAATAAATAATGTGGTTTAGTTGGTGGATTTAGTTATTGGAATTAAGTCAAAACTAAACTAGTGAAAGTTGTTCAGTTGTTTAAATATGTTAACATAAATAATGTGGTTTAGTTTGTGGATTTAGTTGTTGAAATTAAGTTAAAACTAAACTAGTTAGAGTTAAAAAGTTGTAAAGTTGTTTAAATATGTTAAAATAAATAATGTGGTTTTGTTAGTGAATTTATTTGTTGGAATTTAGTCAAAACTAAATTAGTTAAAGATAAAATGTTGTTAAGTTGTTTAAATAATTTAAAATAAATAATATGATTTAGTTAGTGAATTTAGTTGTTGGATTTAAGTCAAAACTAATGTAGTTAAAGTTAAAAAGTTAAGTTTGTTTAAATAAGCTAAAATAAATATTGCGATTTAGTTGGTGGATTTAGTTGTTTGAATAAAGTCAAAACTAAACTAGTTAAAGTGGTTAATTTGTTTAAAGAAGTTAAAATAAAAATGTCTCTTAGTTGGTGCATTTAGTTGTTGGAATTAAGTCAAAACTTGTCACGACCCAAATTGAGTCATGAGTGGCACCCACACTTCACTTCCTAAGTGGGTGGACCAAGGAATCTAATCCCCAACTTATACCAATAATTCAACTACAACTAACAACAATAACGCGGAAGCTCCAAAATTTATTAAAGTAACCAATCAAATAAACCTCTAAAGTCTATTACATATTATCCCCAAAATCTGAAAGTCATCACATCAAGGACATCTGTTCTTAACATATCAAGTCTAAAGTATTAGAGACCCCAAAATGAGTAAATACGATGGTCCATGTCCGAAATTCAAGGAGATCACGCCATAACTGAGAGAGTCCAGCACGAGCTAGAAGGAATAGCTCACCCTGAAATCTGATGTGTTGGAGACTGGCTAGAGCTGAGGGCGAGTCGAAGTCGATGGTACACTTGCTACACTCCACAAAGAAAAACGAAGAAAACACAAGTAGGGGTCAGTACAAGCAAAACGTACTGAGTAGGTATCATCGGCCAACCTAAAATAGAAACTAATATACAAGGAATAATAGTATAAAGTCAACTATAGCACTTAGCAGGTGATGAGAAACCACAACATAAACAAGTAACAATTGAAGCAAGTACGTAATCAATCACAATATCAAGCACACACACGAGGGCTCATGCCTCTACATCACACTCGTTTGGGAAATGCGTTCATTGAGATTGAGTACATTAAGTTAATTCAATATATTTTTCCTTTAATGTTACCGTGTCGGAACGTGACACTCCGATCCAAAAATACCGTGTCGGAACGTGACACTCCGATCCAAAAATACCGTGTCGGAACGTGACACTCCGATCCAAAAATACCGTGTCGGAACGTGACACTCCGATCCAAAAATACCATGTCGGAACGTGACACTCCGATCCAAAAATACCGTGTCGGAACGTGGCACTCCGATCCAATAATATTATTAATTTATCATTATTATCACTATTTTTCAGTTCGTTAATAATATTACATCAAGCCTTCTTTATTCAAGGCACAACTTCAATAGAGAGGTTTTCAGATTATAAATCTCACGGTCTCAAGATTTTAGACCAATCACAAACCACACAACCAAGCCACACAATCACACAGACAAGTACATAGAGAACTTCACAATATCATTCAATGCATATCAATCGCTATTAAGAGTTTATCTACCAAATAGAACAAACCATAACCTACCTCCACCGAAGAACTGAAGTCAGACTAGCTACTTCTCCAATGCTTTTCCCTTCTTCAATGCCTCAGCTGATTTCCGATCTATCAAGTATATATGCATAATTTGTAAGTTTATGAGTCTATAAACACTTATATTATTCTATGTCTAAGCCTAGACCCAAAAACTCACCTAATTCTATAATCAATTTCCTAAAGTTCAAACCTAAGGGTAAGTCTTAATTCCTCCAATTATCACAATTTAATGGTAGTCAATACAATACACCTAATATTTAATTATTTATATTAATTATTATCAAAACATAAACTTATATCTAATAATCATATTTAGTGAATTTATACACCCAGTAACCTAGACAAATCATTAACCATACCCCCTAGCCCTTATACTATCCTTTTACTAACTTCAATTATTACCTTAATCATTACTCCCTAACCACCCCTGATCTTAGTCAGCCGTAACAAACAAAACAATATGTATTTGCTCGTCAAATCTGTAGCGTGTGTAATCCAATTCTTCCTAATACTATACTCTAATGTAATTCCCATAATAAAATATATCTAATATTTATAATATAATACACTCAAGAAATTGTTGTAGCCAAAATATCATGCCAACTACTTAATTACGAAACCGTAACTACACCGTATCTTCCTCAATTCTATATTTAATACATAATTTATATAATTTATAGTGATTACAAGTGCCAACAATTTCATCGTTAACCAATGATGACCATTGGAAATTATTGTTTCCCTTACCCCACAACTAGAATTACTACAACTTAGAGTAACAATTTTTCAACTACAGCAACTCTTGATTTCTTTTTCTTTCTTTTTGACACTATTCAATAACATAGTAATACTAGTAATCAAACTGTGACATAAATCAATACGAGAATTTGACATCTTAGAATATCACCTGATTCGTTGGTTCTCTTCGACGCCGCAGGTAAGGATTCACTCGGCAAAACCCTTATTTCTCTTTTTCAGAATATTTACTCCCTAATTATTATATAAGACAAACTATAAAAGTGTGAAAGTGACCCACTATTAAGTTTAATGTTATTTTCTTTAACCACCATCTAAATAAATTATAAAAACTACCCCCTTAAATTCATAAATGTAGTTACGAATGGTCCAAAACACTTATTTAAAATCTATTGGAAGAGTATTTTATACAATAAAAGCTCTAATACTCAAAATGATCAAATGGGTCGTTACAAAACTAAATAAGTTAAAGTTAAAAAGTTATTTAAATAAGTTAAAATAAATAATATGGTTTAGTTAGTGAATTTAGTTCTTGGAATTAAGTCAAATCTATTGTCGTTAAAGTTAAAAAGTTAAATTTATTTAAATAAGTTAAAATAAATATTGTGGTTTAGTTGGTGGATTTAGTTGTTGGTATTAACTCAAAACTAATATAGTTAAAGTTAAAAAGTTGTTATGTTGTTTAAATAAGTTAAAATAAATAATGTGGTTGAGTTGTTGGAATTAAGTCAAAACTAAACTAGTAAAAGTTGTTAAATTTAAATCAGTAAAGATAAATAATGTGGTTTAGTTGGTGTATTTAGTTGTTGGAATTAACTTAAAACTAATGTAATTAAAGTTAAAAAGTTCTTATGTTGTTTAAATAAGATAAAATAAATAATGTTGTTTAGTTAGTGAATTTAGTGGTTGAAATTAAGTCAAAACTAAACTAGCTCAAGTTAAAAAGTTAACTTGTTTAAATATGTTAAAATAAATGATGTGGTTTAGTTGGTGGTTTTAGTTTTTGGAATTAAGTCAAACCTAAACTAGTGAAAGTTATTTAGTTGTTTAAATAAGTTAAGATAAATAACGTGGTTTAGTTTGTGGTTTTAGTAGTTGGAATTAATTCAAAACTAATGTAGTTAAAGTGAAAAAGTTGTTATGTTGTTTAAATAAGTTAAAATAAATAATGTAGTTTAGTTAGTGAATTTTGTTGTTGCAATTAAGTCAAAACTAAAGTAGATAAAGTTAAAAATTTGTTCAAAAATGTTAAGATAAAAAATGTGGTCTAGTTAGAAAATTTAGTTGTTGGAGTTAAGTCAAAACTAAACTAGTGAAAGTGCTTAAGTTGTTTAAATAAGTTAAGATAAATAATGTGGTTTAGTTTGTGGATTTAGTTGTTAGAATGAAGTCAAAACTAAATTAGGTAAATTTAAAAGGTTTTTTAATTGTTTTATTAAGTTAAAATAATTTTTTTGGTTTAGTTAGTGGATTTAATCGTTGAAATTAAGTCAAAACTAAACTAGTTAAAGTAATTAAGTTGTTTAAATAAGTTAAAATAAATAATGTGGTTTCGTTAGTGAATTTAGTTTTTGGAATTAAGTCAAATCTATTGTCGTTCAAGTTAAAAAGTTGTTAAGTTGTTTAAATAAGTTAAAATAAATAATGTGGTTTAGTTGGAGGATTTAGTTATTGGAATTAAGTCAAAATTAAACTAGTGAAAGTTGTTAAGTTGTTTAAATATGTTAAGATAAATAATGTGGTTTAATTTGGGGATTTAGTTGTTGAAATTAAGGTAAAACTAAACTAGTTAAAGCTAAAAAGTTGTAAAGTAGTTTAAATAAGTTAAAATAAATATTGTGGTTTTGTTAGTGAATTTAGTTGTTGGCATTAAGTCAAAACTAAACTAGTTAAAGTTAAAATGTTGTTAAGTTATTTAAATAATTAAAAATAAATAATATGATTTAATTAGTCAATTTAGTTGTTGGATTTAAGTCAAAACTAATGTAGTTAAAGTTAAAAAGTTAAGTTTGTTTAAATAAGTTAAAATAAATATTGCGATTTAGTTGTTTGAATAAAGTCAAAACTAAACTAGTTAAAGTTGTTAAATTGTTTAAATAAGTTAAAATAAAAATGTCGCTTAGTTGGTGCATTTAGTTGTTGGAATTAAGTCAAAACTAAATAAGTTAAAGTTAAAAAGTTATTTAAATATGTTAAAATAAATAATGTGGTTTAGTTAGTGAATTTAGTTCTTCAAATTAAGTCAAAACTATTGTAGTTAAAGTTAAAAAGTTAAGTTTATTTAGATAAGTTAAAATAAATATTGTAGTTTAGTTGGTGGATTTAGTTATTAGAATTAAGTCAAATCTAATGTAGTTAAAGTTAAAAAATTATTATATTGTTTAAATAAGTTAAAATAAATAATGTGGTTGAGTTGTTGGAATTAAGTCAAAACTAAACTTGTAATGACCCAAAAGGTCATCTTTAGAAATTACTATTTTTTTTTCCTCCCGATAGTTGTCCTGAGTCATTTCTGATTAAGTCGGTGAAGATGGTTTGGAAAATTTGAACTATTCGATAATTACATGTATTTAATTTACTGATAATTATTAAATAATTAATTGATTTAGTTGGTGGTTAATGGGCTAAGTTCATAATTTAATACCCTATTTAACTTGGCCCATGTATAAAAACTGAATTTAAGTAGAAAGGGTTAAATATTTGTAAATCAGAATTTACTTAATAAGGGATAAAAGAAATTTCCGGGAAAGAAAGAGCCGTGGTGCAGTGAGAACAAAAAGGCGGCCGACGTTAAACCGAAAGGTTCAAGTTCAGGTAAAAATTTGTTCACAACTTTGATTGATAATGGTGTATGAGATCAATTATATTATATTATTTAGTGGGGTAGGAAAATAATTTGAACTGCTAGCAAATTTACATGTTCAAATATGTATACGGCAATTTAAGGTTGGGTTGAAAAAAAAACATTAATAATAGAAAAAGAAATAAAACCTAAGAGCATCTAACCAATGGAGGGATAATAATATGCTAATGATTATGAGGCTTATGATGAGACAATGCTTGGCAGTGATTAGCAAATCATTGGGAGGGATAACTTCAGACAAGTTTTAAGTGATATTATGCAGATTTTAATGGTTTTACTATTATTTCTCGTGATTTAAAAATTGTTGGATCTTCTTTATAGCTATGATAGTATTATGTACGTTTTGTTGTATTGATATATCTAGTTAAATAGTATTGTATGAATATCATTAGATTTATGATATTTGGAGAAATTGAAACTTAACCCTAGACTTAAAATTTGGAGAAAATTGAAAGAGTTGACATGTTAATTGACGTTTGGCATCAAGATTAGGAATTTGATTATAGATTTGGGAGAATTTTTGGGTCTAGTCTAGACAGAAAGTAATGTGGGTGTTTTTAGTTTCAAAATCTTATTGTAATTATCAATGTGAATAGATTGCTTTGAGTTGGAAGTTCAATGAAAGGGGAAGGCTCAAGTCTCGGAGTAAATTCTTATTTGATTCAGGCAAGTGGATTTCTAAACCCTTGTTAAGTGTATGGAATTCATGTATTTCCTTGTAATATGTGTTTAGGGTAATGAGACTTGGTGATGGGTTGACTTGTCCACATTGATTAATTCTAATGATGAAAAAGGGATAATAAAAGACAATGTGATCAATTGTTTGTGTGATGTGTTGAGAATTGTTTGAAAGGCTTGTTGAATCATTGTTGGTATTGTATCCTGATTGTTTTGTTGTGAATTGTACAATGTTATGAAAATGGTCATCTCCTCATTATGTGTGAACATGTAATTTGCATTGTTCTGAGACATGGTTGTGACAATTGTTATGTGCATTGAGAAAAAAATAAGAAAACAAAGATGATGTACCATTTCGAGGGACGTATCGCGCACCGCGATGGATACTATATTTCAAGGGACGTATCGCACGCCGCGATGGTTACTATTATCGAGGGTCGTATCGCGCGCCGCGATGGATGCATGGACAGATATGTCCCCCATGGGTCCCGGACTGAGAGACAGCGGGTGTGTATCATTAGGTCAGACATGCATCACTATACTTGACATTGCATTGCATTGCACTTCTTTATTATTGGTGAACTTTATCTTGTGAGTGCCTTTCTATGGAACTTGTGACTGATGAATATTGAGCTTGTTGTTAAAGATATGCAATTGTTAGAGTGTTGTGTTGAGTTGTGTGCTTTGTAAATTGTGAACTGTTAGGTTGAGTTAGTTTTATACAGATTGTAGTTGTGAAGGTTCAGTTGGGGTGAAAGGAGTACTTGTATTCTATCCCCTTAGCTTGTGTTTAGAGGTTTGCTTGTTGAGTACCGTGTGGTTTGGTACTCACCCCTTGCTTCTACAATCTTTTGTAGGTTACGAGCCCGGATCTTCGTGATACCTTTCGTTCTCTTTGTTTCCGAGGCTTTCTGTGGAGATTTGAGAGGTAGTTGTTTGTCATCTCAGCAAACCTTCTTACTCCAGTTTATGATTTTGTTTTTACTTGAAAGACAACGTCATTTGAGACTTGCGTACTTTATTTCAATTCTAGTATTTACATTAGAGGCTTGTGCACGTGACAACCAGGTTTTGGGGATTGAATTAAGTTGACTTGTTTTCGTAATAGAAATTGTTATTGAACTTTGCTTTATTTCCGCACTTTATCAAAATGATTGTTTTAGGCTGACTTGTCTTGGTGGGATACGACGAGTGCCATCACATCCATTTTTGGGTCGTGACAAAACTAGTGAAAGTTGTTAAGTTTAAATCAGTAAAGATAAATAATCTGGTTTAGTTGGTGTATTTAGTTGTTGGAATTAACTTAAAACTAATGTAATTAAAGTTAAAAAGTTGTTATGTTGTTTAAATAATTTAAAATAAATAATGTGGCTGAGTTAGTGAATTTAGTTGTTGTAATTAAAGCAACACTAAACTAGCTAAAGTTAAAAAGTTGTTAAGTTGTTTAAATAAGTTAAAATAAATAATGTGGTTTAGTTGAAGCATTTAGTTACTGAAATTAAGTCAAAACCAAACTAGTGAAAGTTATTTTATTCTTTAAATAAGTTAAGATAAATAACGTGGTTTAGTTTGTGGATTTAGTAGTTGGAATTAAGTCAAAACTAATGTAGTTAAAGTTAAAAAGTTGTTATGTTGTTTAAATAAGTTAAAATAAATAATGTAGTTTAGTTAGTGAATTTTGTTGTTGCAATTAAGTCAAAACTAAAGTAGTTAAAGTTAAAAAGTCGTTCAAAAATGTTAAGATAAAAAATGTGGTTTAGTTAGAAAATTTAGTTGTTGGAGTTAAGTCAAAACTAAACTAGTGAAAGTGCTTAAGTTGTTTAAATAAGTTAAGATAAATAATGTGGTTTAGTTTGTGCATTTAGTTGTTGGAATTAAGTCAAAACTAAATTAGGTAAATTTAAAAAGTTTTTTAATTGTTTTATTAAGTTAAAATAAATTTTGTGGTTTAGTTGGTGGATTTAATTGTTGAAATTAAGTCAAAACTAAACTAGTTAAAGTTGTTAAGTTGTTTAAATAAGTTAAAATAAATAATGTGAATTAGTTAGTGAATTTAGTTGTGTGAAATTAAAGCAAAACTAAACTTGTTAAAGTTAAAAAGTTGTAAAGTAGTTTAAATAAGTTAAAATAAATATTGTGGTTTTGTTAGTGAATTTAGTTGTTGGCATTAAGTCAAAACTAAACTAGTTAGAGTTAAAATGTTGTTAAGTTGTTTAAATAATTTAAAATAAATAATATGATTTAGTTGGTGAATTTAGTTGTTGGATTTAAGCCAAAACTAATGTAGTTAAAATTAAAAAATTAAGTTTGTTTAAATAAGTTAAAATAAATATTGCAATTTAGTTGGTAGATTTAGTTGTTTGAATTAATTCAAAACTAAACTAGTTAAAGTTGTAAAGTTTTTTAAATAAGTTAAAATAAAAATATCGCCTAGTTGGTGCATTTAGTCGTTGAAATTAAGTCAAAACTAAATAAGTTAAAGTTAAAAAGTTATTTAAATAAGTTACAATAAATAATGTGGTTTAGTTAGTGAATTTAGTTCTTGGAATTAAGTCAAATCTATTGTCGTTAACGTTAAAAAGTTAAGTTTATTTAAATAAGTTAAAATAAATATAGTGGTTTAGTTGGTGGAATTAAGTCAAAACTAATGTAGTTAAAGTTAAAAAGTTGTTATGTTGTTAAAATAAGTTAAAATAAATAATGTGGTTGAATTGTTGGAATTAAGTCAAAACTAAACTAGTGAAAGTTGTTAATTTTATGTAATGACCCTCCAGGTCATTTTTAAATTAAAGAATTCATTTCATCGTTTAGAGCGTTCCTATAGCGACCCCAAGTCATTTATGACTTGCTGGCACTGACTGTTCGGTCGCCTGGTCGTTCGCTTGGGTTTTAGGCCCGTTCTCTGTTTTTTGGAGATTTTTATAACTTGAAAAGTTGACTTTGGTCAACCTTCTTGGAAGACGTGCTCGGATGAAAATTCGGGCAGCTAGGTTAGCTTCGGAAGATCGATTTTGGTCTGAACGACCCTTTGTTCACTTCGCGAGACTTTAGATAGCGGTTGTGGAATCGGCTCAAAATGATACAGGGTGTGGGACCCACTTTTCGTCGATGCGAGCTCCAAATGGAAATTTCGCCTTCACCGTTGAGTCCGAAATATCGTTTCCAATCAGATTCCATATAAGGTTTGTATTTTTCCGACTCCGAACGAGTCCGAAACATCGAAATTTAAGTTTGAAGGGTTGTAGAATTTTTGACGCGGCGGTGACGTGGCAGATCCACGTGACGACACGTGGCAGGGGGAGTGAAATCTGGAAATTTCCAGATTTTAAAAACGAATTTTGTCCACATTTTTCATCCAACTTCAACTTGAGATTAATCCTTCATTTTGAGTCCAAATTAAGTGATTCAAAAGGCAAACTTCAAGAGAATTTCGAGGGAATCTAGCGGTGATCTCGGAAACGCGAGGGGGCTTCGTTTGAGGTAAGAAATCAATTTTAGCCACTGCCAGTGTGATTTCCGGATGGTTTTGTTATTGAATTTTGAAATGTGAGATCTTGATCATCGTAAGTCCGTTTTAAGTCATTCTTGGGGCTAACTTGTAGATTTTTTCGCAAGGATCGTCGTGGTATAATCTGTTTGGGTTGAAAGGGTCTCGTTTTCCGAAAATTGGTGATCAAGGGGCTGCCCTTTTTTATTATTGTGGCTGATTTGCGGTGTTGTAGGCATCTGTTTGTGCTAAAATTTTGGGGTATTAGTTTAGTAAGGTAGTTGGGACGTTTCCACGGATTCGATTTTGAGATTCTAAGTGTGGGCCCCACAATCCCGTTTTAGACCCGATTTTGGGTCCGTCTCCGAAAAATATAATTTTAGTGTCAATATATTCGTAATGACGAGGTGATTAACCTTTTGTTAGCGGGGAAGCATTTGGAGACCGTTCGGAGAGGAAAAGATCCGGTACCGTGAGTTGGAGCACGCGTGATCGGCTTTCACGTAGGCTATGGTTTTCTCTCGTGAGATTGAGCATGTTGAGGCATTTGTTTATTGATTTGCTTCAGTATGGAGGGGTTCGGGTGTCGAGCATGCTAAAATTCTATAATTCCTCGACGTCGTTTGAACAGTCGGCTCCTTGTAGATCGATATAGCGAGACTTGAGTCGATAGTCGGTAACTCAGCTTATGACCTTGTACCCATAATGCCCTGTTTTTTCTATCGGCTACAAATACCCAGTTAAAGTCCGTGGTCTAGCTTACTCATTATTGGATACTTCTCGGCGATTTGGGGTATATGAGGGTCGGACTAAAATGATTATTTATGGTAATCGGTGTGGTGATATTTTCCCGCGACGTATGGTTGGATATTGATTCTTAGCTACAAGACCCGGTTAAAGTCCGTGGTCTAGCTTACTCATTATTGATACTTCCTCGGCAATTTGGGGTATATGAGGGTCGGACTAAAATGATTATTTATGGTAATCGGTGTGGTGATATTTTCCCGCGACGTATGGTTGGATATTGATTCTTAGCTACAGCACCCTAAGCAAAGTCCGTGGTCTAGCTTACTCATTATTGGATACTTCCTCGCGATTTGGGGTATATGAGGGTCGGACTAAAAGGATTATTTATAGTAATCGATTTGGTGATATTTTCCGCGATGGATGGTTGGATATTGATTCTTAGCTACAAGACCCTGTTAGAGTCCGTGGTCCAGACTTACTTATGTCCGAGGCTTAGCTACAGTGCCGGTTAGAGTCCGTGGTCCAGCTTACCTGTGATCTGGTTTTAGCTACGTGCCGGTTAGAGTCCGTGGTCCGGCTTACTTATGTCCAGGCTTAGCTACGGTCTTGTTAGAGTCCGTGGTCCGGCTTACTCGTGATCCGGTTTTAGCTACAGTGCCGGTTAGAGTCCGTGGTCCAGCTTTGCTTATGTCCAGGCTTAGCTACGGTGCCCGGTTAGAGTCCGTGGTCCAGCTTACCCGTGATCTGGTTTTAGCTACGATGCCGGTTAGAGTCCGTGGTCCAGCTTACTTATGTCCGGCTTAGCTACGGTGCCCGGTTAGAGTCCGTGGTCCGGCTTACCTGTGATCCGGTTTTAGCTACGATGCCGGTTAGAGTCCGTGGTCCCGGCTTACTTATGTCCAGGCTTAGCTACGGTGCCGGTTAGAGTCCGTGGTCCGGCTTACCGTGATCCGGTTTTGGCTACGGTGCCGGTTCGAGTCCGTGGTCCGGCCCACCCGTGCCCGACCTTTGGCTACGGCACCGGTTCGAGTCCGTGGTCCAGCCCATATAGGTTGACTCCTTAGCTATAGTACCCGGTTCGAGTCCGTGGTCCCGGCTTGCACGTGGTGTATTCCCAATTCCTCACTAAAGCTTCGGTTAGTCTTGATTATTCTTATCTCGTAGGTTGAGGTTTTGGAGGTTGGAGAGATTCGATTAAAGTCCGAAACGTAATGAGATCCTGGAATATGATTGGGAGCGGTTCGGTTAAAAGTCCGTAAATTGGTAATATTGTGATAGACCTTCTAGTTCCATTATTTTACTTTATCTCAATGAATGCATCTGCCGAGCTTATGGGGGTCCGTGCGGTGGTTTCTTTTATTGTGCACGAGCGTACCCGTTGGGTTTATGGGAGCCCGGCGGAGTTAATTAGATTACTTGTCTTTGTTGCACGTACGCTCGTGTACATACCCCCATTTACTACTCTGTGCACTTGATGTGACCCTTTATTTGCATTTCGGTTTACTTTTGCTTATCTTGCTCGTCGGCCGATGATGCCTCACTGGGTACCTGTTGTTTTGGTACTCATGCTATGCTCTGCATCTATTTTGTGATGCGAGTCCGAGCACTAGTAGCCGGCGTTGATCGAGCTTGGAGTAGACTTATCTGGAGACGGGGTGAGCACACGGCATTACCGTACTATTTCGGTCTCCATCTATATATATAGACTTGTCTTCTTCCTTTCGAGACAGTCCAGTCTCTGTTGACCGATTTTGGGGCTTGTGCTCATTTTGTAGTAGCTCATCGGTGACTTCCCGTGTTAAGGGAGGGATCTTTATTTGTTTATATTGTTATTTGCCTACTCTTGTTTAATTTCTACCCTCAGACCCATTACTTGTGGTTCCGGGTTACGGGTTGGCTTACCTGCTGGTGGGTTATAGTAGGTGCCATCATGACTTGATAAATCGGGTCGCGACAAATTGGTATCAGAGCCAGGTTCGTCGGTCTCACTTGTACAGAGCTAACGTCTAGTAGAGTCCTGCGGATCGGTGCGGAGACGTCCGTAACTTATCTTCGGGAGGCTACAGGATGTCCTTAGGAAAATTTCCTCTTTTGTTTCGCTTTCGTGCAGCGTGTGTCTATTGGTTCCTTGAAATATCACTTGTTTCATTCTTTCGGGGTATGGCTCGCACGCGAGGCGGCGCGATCGGGGCGATGCAATCCGGCTGCGACGGTCCCCATCTTGGGGTAGACGCGACACCGAGGTTAAGCCGGGGTCGCAGCATCGGCCCGAGATATGGAGGAGGAGAGAGTTCGTTGTTTTGTATGTGGGTTGCGGTACTGTCTGAGGGTCAACACAGAGAATTTGGTTTCAGTTGGCCGTTCATTTCTTGATGTGGTCGATCATGCCAATTCCATGGAGCATGTTCATCGCGAGGCCTAGGGGGCAGCGATAAGAGGGCACGCTACCAGGGCGGCTACGGCGGGTCCCCGACTAGAGGGATAGACTCTTATGATAGGCCCCGCCAAGGTTTCGCCGGGTCGGTCTAGTAGCCCCTTTCGAGGCTTCTCTCCAGGCATCGAGAGGGTGATCGACACCGCCATATTGGTTTTAGTGCCGGTCCTAGTCGAGGCCGAGATAGTTCACGATGGGTTCTTACTCGCGGGGTAGCCGACCTCCGGCTCTCGGTCGACAGTCCCCGGGGTGTTATGAGTGTGGGGATTTAGATCATTGGGCCCGCGAGTGTCCCCATCGCAGTTAGCCTTACCCGCTCACGGGCGATCGGGCATGCGCCGGCTGCTCCGGCTAGAGCGAGAGGCCGGGGACGGGGCCGTAGGGGTGGTCACCGGGGTATACGGGGTGGTCCCCGAGGAGGCGGATTAGGGGGCGGCGGATGCACGGGGTAGGGGAGTCCAGGCCCACTTTTATGCGGCTCCGGCTAGAGCGGATGCGGAGGCCTCGGACGATGTGATCACGGTACGGTGTTATTATGCCGGCAGCCCGCCTTGGCTTTATTTGATCCGAGGCTCTACTTTTCGTATGTTTCTGTCTATTATGCCTCTCGATTGAGTTTGATGTCCGAGCCTCGGTAGCGCCGTTGCGTGTGTCGACCCCGTGGGTGAGTCTTTAGTAGTGGATCGTATTTCGATCTTGCTTAGTTACTATCCGGGGCGTGACACCGGGCCGACCTTATATTGCTTGACATGGTTGATTTTGATGTGATTACGGGCATGGATTGGTTATCCCCTTATCGCTATTGTTTTAGATTGCTTTTCTAAGACTGTTACCTTAGCTATTCCCCTATTCCTCCGGTGGTGTGGCGGGGATCTCGTAGTAGCACACCAGTTGGGGTTATCTCTTTTATTCGTGCTAGGAGGCTGGTGGCTAGCGGATGCTTATCATATTTGGCCTATGTACGTGATGTGAGTAGGGAGGTTCCTCCGGTTGAATCAGTTCCTGTTGTTCGTGACTTCATAGATGTGTTTCCCTCGATCTACCCGGCCTACCCCCGAGTGTGATGTTGATTTTTCGATTGAGCTTGAGCCAGTACTCGCCCTATTTCTATTCCGCCATATCGGATGGCTCTGCAGAGCTCAAGGCTCGGTGTTCAGCTTCAGGATCTCTTGGGTAAGGGATTCATTCGGCCTAGTGTATCGCCTTGGGTGCCCCGTCCCTCTTCGTGAAGAAGAAGGACGGTACTATGCGATTGTGTATTGACTATAGGCAGCTGAACAAGGTGACGGTGAAAAACCGTTACCCCATGCCTCGTATTGATGATTTGTTTGATCAGCTTCAGGGTGCCGTGGTATTTTCTAAGATTGATTTAAGATCCGGCTACCAGCGGTTGAGGATTAGGGCGACGGACGTCCCTAAGACCGCATTTAGGACTCGTTATGGCCATTATGAGTTCTTGGTGATGTCGTTTGGGTTGACTAATGCCCCTGCCGCCTTCATGGACTTGATGACACGTGTGTTCCGGCCATACCTTGATTTATTTGTCATTGTCTTCATTGATGACATACTGGTATACTCGCGGAGCCGGAATGAGCATGAGCAACATTTGAGGATAGTGCTCCAGGCTTCACGGTATATTGTGACGCATCCGGCGTTGGTTTGGGTTGTGTATTGATGCGGCGGGGGCCGGGTTATTTCTTATGCGTCGAGGCGGCTTAAGATTAATGAGCGCAACTACCCCACCCATGACTTAGAGTTGGTGGCGGTGGTTTTTGCACTTAAGATTTGGAGTCATCGTCCAGTTCAGGAGGTTATCTGGGAGAACGGGCATGAGATACGGGCACACTTCCCCGACTTTATTGAGCATTCAGGTACTTCTTGACTCTTACTTTCGCGGACGAAAGTTCTTTTAGTAGTGGATATTGTAATGACCCTCCAGGTCATTTTTAAATTAAAGAATTCATTTCATCGTTTAGAGCGTTCCTATAGCGACCCCAAGTCATTTATGACTTGCTTTTTTATAACTTGAAAAGTTGACTTTGGTCAACCTTCTTGGAAGACGTGCTCAGATGAAAATTCGGGCAGCTAGGTTAGCTTCGGAAGATCGATTTTGGTCTGGAACGACCCTTTGTTCACTTCGCGAGACTTTAGATAGCAGTTGTGGAATCTGGCTCAAAATGATACAACTTCAAGAGAATTTCGAGGGGAATCTAGCGGTGATCTCGGAAACGCGAGGGGAGGCTTCGTTTGAGGTAAGAAATCAATTTTAGCCACTGCCAGTGTGATTTCCGGATGGTTTTGTTATTGAATTTTGAAATGTGAGATCTTGATCATCGTAAGTCCGTTTTAAGTCATTCTTGGGGCTAACTTGTAGATTTTTTCGCAAGGATCGTCGTGGTATAATCTGTTTGGGTTGAAAGGGTCTCGTTTTTCCGAAAATTGGTGATCAAGGGGCTGCCCTTTTTTATTATTGTGGCTGATTTGCGGTGTTGTAGGCATCTGTTTGTGCTAAAATTTTGGGGTATTAGTTTAGTAAGGTAGTTGGGACGTTTCCACGGATTCGATTTTGAGATTCTAAGTGTGGGCCCCACAATCCCGTTTTAGACCCGATTTTGGGTCCGTCTCTGAAAAAATATAATTTTAGTGTCAATATATTCGTAATGACGAGGTGATTAACCTTTTGTTAGCGGGGAAGCATTTGGAGACCGTTCGGAGAGGAAAGATCCGTGCCGTGAGTTGGAGCACGCGTGATCGGCTTTCACGTAGGCTATGGTTTTCTCTCGTGAGATTGAGCATGTTGAGGCATTTGTTTATTGATTTGCTTGAGTATGGAGGGGTTCGGGTGTCGAGCATGCTAAAATTCTATAATTCCTGCCTTAGACCTTATTTCGGGAAAGTGTTGGGTTATGACAGCATGTCTCTTGATATTATTGAATATCCATATCTGGTGGTGTATATGATAATATTGAATTGAAGTATGTTTGGCCTTAGTCTAGGCTTAGACTAGTGTTGCCATAGACTTGCGAGATTTCGGATGTCGTTGGGCGGTAGAACTTTTTCCGACGTCGTTTCGAACAGTCAGCTCCTTGTAGACTGATATAGCAGACTTGAGTCTGATAGTCGGTAACTCAGCTTATGACCTTGTACCCATAATGCCCTGTTTTTCTATCGGCTACAAATACCCAGTTAAAGTCCGTGGTCTAGCTTACTCATTATTGGATACTTCCTCGGCGATTTGGGGTATATGAGGGTCGGACTAAAATGATTATTTATGGTAATCGGTGTGGTGATATTTTCCCGCGACGTATGGTTGGATATTGATTCTTAGCTACAAACCCGGTTAAAGTCCGTGGTCTAGCTTACTCATTATTGGATACTTCCTCGGCAATTTGGGGTATATGAGGTCGGACTAAAATGATTATATATGGTAATCGGTGTGGTGATATTTTCCCGCGACGTATGGTTGGATATTGATTCTTAGCTACAGCACCCGGTTAAAGTCCGTGGTCTAGCTTACTCATTATTGGATACTTCCTCAGCGATTTGGGGTATATGAGGGTCGGACTAAAAGGATTATTTATAGTAATCGATTTGGTGATATTTTCCGCGATGGATGGTTGGATATTGATTCTTAGCTACAGTACCCGGTTAGAGTCCGTGGTCCAGCTTACTTATGTCCAGGCTTAGCTACAGTACCCGGTTAGAGTCCGTGGTCCAGCTTACCTGTGATCTGGTTTTGGCTACAGTACCCGGTTAGAGTCCGTGGTCCAGCTTACTTATGTCCAGGCTTAGCTATAGTACCCGGTTCGAGTCCGTGGTCCAGCTTACCTGTGATCTGGTTTTGGCTACAGTACCCGGTTAGAGTCCCTGGTCCAGCTTACTTATGTCCAGGCTTAGCTACAGTACCCGGTTAGAGTCCGTGGTCCAGCTTACCTGTGATCTGGTTTTAGCTACAAGTGCCGGTTAGAGTCCGTGGTCCGACTTACTTATGTCCGAGCTTAGCTACAGTACCCGGTTAGAGTCCGTGGTCCAGGCTTACCTGTGATCTAGTTTTAGCTACACAGTGCCGGTTAGAGTCCGTGGTCCGAAATTGCTTATGTCCGGGCTTAGCTACGGTGCAGGTTAGAGTCCGTGGTCCAGCTTACCCGTGATCTGGTTTTGGCTACAGATGCATTCGGTTCGGCCCATATAGGTTGACTCCTTAGCTATAGTACCCGGTTCGAGTCCGTGGTCCAGCTTGCACGTGGTGTATTCCCAATTCCTCACTAAAGCTTCAGTTAGTCTTGATTATTCTTATCTGTAGGTTGAGGTTTTGGAGGTTGGAGAGATTCTGATTAAAGTCCGAAACGTAATGAGATCCTGGAATATGATTGGGAGCGGTTCATATTTGCATTTCGGTTTACTTTTGCTTATCTTGCTCTGTCGGCCGATGATGCCTCTTTGGTACTGTTGTTTTGGTACTCATGCTACGCTCCGCATCTATTTTGTGATGCAGGTCCGAGCACTAGTAGCCGCGTTGATCGAGCTTGGAGTAGACTTATCGGAGACGGGGGTGAGCACACGGCATTACTGTACTATTTCGGTCTCCATCCGTATATATATAGACTTGTCTTCTTCCTTTCGAGACAGTCAGTCTCTGTTGACCGATTTTGGGGCTTGTACTCATTTTGTAGTAGCTCATGTTGGTGACTTCCCGGGTTACTGGGAGGGATCTTTATTTGTTTATATTGTAATTTGCCTACTCTTGTTTAATTTCTACCCTCAGACCCATTACTTGTGGTTCCGGGTTACGGGTTGGCTTACCTGCTGGTGGGTTATAGTAGGTGCCATCATGACTTGATAAATCGGGTCGCGACATTTTAAGTCAATAAAGATAAATAATCTGGTTTAGTTGGTGTATTTAGTTGTTGGAATTAACTTAAAACTAATGTAATTAAAGTTAAAAAGTTGTTATGTTGTTTAAATAAGATAAAATAAATAATGTTGTTTAGTTAGTGAATTTAGTGGTTGGAATTAAGTAAAAACTAAAGTAGTTCAAGTTAAAAAGTTGTTAACTTGTTTAAATAAGTTAAAATAAATAATGTGGTTTAGTTGGAGCATTTAGTTACTGAAACTAAGTCAAAACTAAACTAGTGAAAGTTATTTTATTGTTTAAATAAGTTAAGATTGATAACGTGGTTTAGTTTATAGATTTAGTAGTTGGAATTAAGTCAAAACTAATGTAGTTAAAGTTAAAAAGTTGTTATGTTGTTTAAATAAGTTAAAATAAATAATGTAGTTTAGCTAGTGAATTTTGTTGTTGTAATTAAGTCAAAACTAAAGTAGTTAAAGTTAAAAAGTCGTTCAAAAATGTTAAGATAAAAAATGTGGTTTAGTTAGAAAATTTAGTTGTTGGAGTTAAGTCAAAACTAAACTAATGAAAGTGCTTAAGTTGTTTAAATAAGTTAAGATAAATAATGTGGTTTAGTTTGTGCATTTAGTTGTTGGAATTAAGTCAAAACTAAATTAGGTAAATTTAAAAAGTTTTTTAATTGTTTTATTAAGTTAAAATAAATTTTGTGGTTTAGTGGTGGATTTAATTGTTGAAATTAAGTCAAAACTAAACTAGTTAAAGTTGTTAAGTTGTTTAAATAAGTTAAAATAAATAATGTGAATTAGTTAGTGAATTTAGTTCTGTGAAATTAAAGCAAAACTAAACTTGTTAAAGTTAAAAAGTTGTAAAGTAGTTTAAATAAATTAAAATAAATATTGTGGTTTTGTTAGTGAATTTAGTTGTTGGCATTAAGTCAAAATTAAACTAGTTAGAGTTAAAATGTTGTTAAGTTGTTTAAATAATTTAAAATAAATAATATGATTTAGTTGGTGAATTTAGATGTTGGATTTAAGTCAAACTAATGTAGTTAAAGTTAAAAAGTTAAGTTTGTTTAAATAAGTTAAAATAAATATTGCGATTTAGTTGGTGGATTTAGTTGTTTGAATAAATTCACAACTAAACTAGTTAAAGTTGTTAAGTTGTTTAAATAAGTTAAAATAAAAATGTCGCTTAGTTGGTGCATTTAGTCGTTGAAATTAAGTCAAAACTAAATAAGTTAAAGTTAAAAAGTTATTTAAATAAGTTAAAATAAATAATGTGGTTTAGTTAGTGAATTTAGTTCTTGGAATTAAGTCAAATCTATTGTCGTTAAAGTTAAAAAGTTAAGTTTATTTAAATAAGTTAAAATAAATATTGTGGTTTAGTTGGTCGATTTAATTGTTGGAATTAAGTCAAAACTAATGTAGTTAAAGTTAAAAAGTTGTTAAGTTGTTTAAATAAGTTAAAATAAATAATGTGGTTGAATTGTTGGAATTAAGTCAAAACTAAACTAGTGAAAGTTGTTAAGTTTAAGTCAGTAAAGATAAATAATGTGGTTTAGTTGGTATATTTAGTTGTTGGAATTAACTTAAAACTAATGTAATTAAAGTTAAAAAGTTCTTATGTTGTTTAAATAAGTGAAAATAAATAATGTTGATTAGTTAGTGAATTTAGTGGTTGGAATTAAGTCAAAACTAAACTAGTTCAAGTTAAAAAGTTGTTAACTTGTTTAAATAAGTTAAAATAAATAATGTGGTTTAGTTGTTGGATTTAGTTATTGGAATTAAGTCAAAATTAAACTAGTGAAATTTGTTAAGTTGTTAAAATATGTTAAGAGAAATAATGTGGTTTAGTTTGGGGATTTAGTTGTTGAAATTAAGGTAAAACTAAACTTGTTACAGCTAAAAAGTTGTAAAGTAGTTTAAATAAGTTAAAATAAATATTGTGGTATTGTTAGTAAATTTAGTTGTTGGCATTAAGTCAAAACTAAACTAGTCAAATTTAAAATGTTGTTAAGTTGTTTAAATAATTTAAAATAAATAATATGATTTAGTTAGTGAATTTAGTTGTTGGATTTAAGTCAAAACTAATGTAGTTAAAGTTAAAAAGTTAAGTTTGTTTATATAAGTTAAAATAAATATTGCGATTTAGTTGGTGAATTTAGTTGTTTGAATAAAGTCAAAACTAAATTAGTTAAAGTGGTTCAGTTGTTTAAATAAGTTAAAATAAAAATATCGCTTAGTTGGTGCATTTAGTTGTTGCAATTAAGTCAAAACTAAATAAGTTAAAGTTAAAAAGTTATTTAAATAAGTTAAAATAAATAATGTGGTTTAGTTAGTGAATTTAGTTCTTGGAATTAAGTCAAATCTATTGCCGTTAAAGTTAAAAAGTTAAGTTTATTTTAAAAAATTAAAACAAATGTTGTGGTTTAGTTGGTGAATTTAGTTGTTGGAATTAAGTCAAAACTAATGTAGTTAAAGTTTAAAATTTGTTATGTTGTTTAAATAAGTTAAAATAAATAATGTGGTTAAGTTGTTGGAATTATGTCAAAACTAAACTAGTGAAAGTTGTTAAGTTTAAATCAGAAAAGATAAACAATGTGGTTTAGTTGGTGTATTTAGTTGTTGGAATTAACTTAAAACTAATGTAATTCAAGTTAAAAAGTTCTTATGTTGTTTAAATAAGATAAAATAAATAATGTTGTTTAGTTAGTGAATTTAGTGGTTGGAATTAAGTCAAAACTAAACTAGTTCAAGTTAAAAAGTTGTTAACATGTTTAAATAAGTTAAAATAAATAATGTGGTTTATTTGGTGGATTTAGTTATTGGAATTAAGTCAAAATTAAACTAGTGAAAGTTGTTAAGTTGTTTAAATATGTTAAGATAAAAAATGTGGTTTAGTTGGTGGATTTAGTTGTTGAAATTAAGGTAAAACTAAACTAGTTAAAGCTAAAAAGTTGTAAAGTTGTTTAAATAAGTTAAAATAAATATTGTGATTTTGGTAGTGAATTTAGTTGTTGGCATTAAGTCAAAACTAAACTAGTTAAAGCTAAAATGTTGTTAAGTTATTTAAATAATTTAAAATAAATAATATGACTTAGTTAGTGAATTTAGTTGTTGGATTTAAACCAAAACTAATATAGTTAAAGTTAAAAATTGAAGTTTGTTTAAATAAGTTAAAATAAATATTGCGATTTAGTTGGTGAATTTTGTTGTTTGAATAAAGTGAAAACTAAACTAGTTAAAGTTGTTAAGTTGTTTAAATAAGTTAAAATAAATATGTCGCTTAGTTGATGCATTTAGTTGTTGGAATTAAGTTAAAACTAAATAAGTTAAAGTTAAAAAGTTGTTTAAATAAGTTAAAATAAATAATGTGGTTTAGTTAGTGAATATAGTTGTTAGAATTAAGTAAAAACTAATGTACTTAAAGTTAAAAAGTTAAGTTTATTTAAATAAGTTAAAATAAATATTGTGGTTTAGTTGATGGATTTAGTTGTTGGAATTAAGTCAAAACTAATGTAGTTAAAGTGAAAAAGTTGTTGTGTTGTTTAAATAAGTTAACATAAATAGTGTGGTTGAGTTGTTGGAATTAAGTCAAAACTAAACTAGTGAAAGTTGTTAAAATGTAACGACCCATTTGATCATTCTAAGTATTAGAGCTTTTATTGTATAAAATACTCTACCAACAGATTTTTAAATGAGTGTTTTGGACTATTCATAACTACAATTATATAATTTATGGGGTAGTTTTAATAATTTATTTAGTTAGTGGTTACGAAAAGTAACATTAAAATTTATAGTGGGTCACTTTCACACTTTTATAGTTAGTCTTGTATAATAATTAGGGAGTAAATATTTTGTAGAAAGAATAAGGGTTTGAGGCGAGAAAGCAGTACCTGCGGCATCTGTCAAGAAGACCGATATCCAGGTATTTAGTATCAATTCTTCTATTGCGTTACATAAATTATAATGGATTAGAGTTGCAATTAGGCTTGTGCATGCGTTACAGGTGGAAAGAATATTAGAATTATGTTGAGGTTGGGGACAAGGTCTGTACGTGATAATGACCTAATGATTACTAAGGAAATTGAGGTGAAATTGTTAGTATGTTTGAGGTTAATACATTAAAATATCATTATAATGGTGCATTGTGATTGGAAGGTGGAGACCAAACATTAATGAGGAGAAACTAAGGTTGTACCATGATTGTTTATCAAATTTGGTTCTGGGCGTTGTAATTGAATTGGGTTTGGATCGTTGTTAGTTCGTCTGCCGCTGGTTTCGTAACCAGTGGCCTCAACTTTAATTATTTGCGATTATTATTATAATATTATAAGGTGGAAGTGTGCAGTTGTATAGTATTTGAGGTTGGATGAATGTTGAGAGGAAAGTTAAGACAGAACATTAATCATGTAAAGAATTGGAGTATTAAGTGTGGGTGTATAGGTAGAGGTGTTCATTGCCACTGGTTTCGTAACCAGTGGCTTGAACTTTTAAACATTAAAATGTTTTCATCTTATTATAAATTATATTTTGATGTATTGAGATATGTAATTAAATATTAGGTATCTCGTATTATTTTAAAATTTCATTAAAGATTATGCCAATTGGAAGAATTTAGAAAATCCTTAGGTTTGAACTTTAGGAAATTGATTATAGTTTTGAGTGTTTACAGACTCGTTAACTTACAAATTATGCACATATACTTGATAGATTGGAAGGGTTCGGAGGCATTGAGGAAAGAAAAAGTATTGGAGAAGTAACTTTTTCGCCGGTTCTTCGGTGGAGGTAGGTTATGGTTTGTTCTATTTGATAGATAAACTCTTAATAGCGATTGATATGCATTGAATGATATTGTGAAGTTCTCTATGTACTTGACTGTGTGATTGTGTGGCTTGGTTGTGTGGTTTGTGATTGGTCTAAAATCCTGAGACCATGAGATTATAATCTGAAAACCTCTCTATTGAAGTTATGCCTTGAATAAAGAAGGCTTGATGTAATATTATTAACGAACTGGAAAATGGTGATAATAAATGATAAATTAATAATATTATTGGATCGGAGTGTCACGTTTCGACACGGTATTTTTGGATTGGAGTGTCACGTTCCGACACAGTATTTTTGGATCGGAGTGTCACATTCCGACACGGTATTATTGAATCGGAGTGTCACGTTCCGACACGGTAACATTAAAGGAAAAAGATATTGAATTAACTTAATGTACTCAATCTCAATGAATGCATTTCCCAAACGAGTGTGATGTAGAGGCCTGAGCCCTCGTGTGTGTGCTTGATATTGTGATTGATTACGTACTTGCTTCAACTGTCACTTGTTCATGTTGTGGTTTCTTATCACCTGCTAAGTGCTATAGTTGACTTTATACTATTATTCCTTGTATATTAGTTTCTATTTTGGGTTGGCCGATGATACCTACTCAGTACGTGTTGCTTGTACTGACCCCTACTTGTGTTTTCTTCGTTTTTCTTTGTGGAGTGCAGCAAGTGTACCATCGACTTCGACTCGCCCTCAGCTCGTTATGGCGTGATGTCCTTGAATTTCAGACATGGACCATCGTATTTACTTATTTTAGGTCTCTAATACTTTTAGACTTGATATGTTAAGAACAGATGTCCTTGATGTGATGACTTTCAGATTTTGGGATAATATGTAATAGACTTTAGAGGTTTATTTGATTCGTTACTTTAATAAGTTTTGGAGCTTCCGCGTTATTGTTGTTAGTTGTAGTTGAATTATTGGTATAAGTTGGGGATTAGATTCCTTGGTCCACCCACTTAGGAAGTGAAGTGTGGGTGCCACTCATGACTCAATTTGGGTCGTGACAGTTTAAATCAGTAAAGATAAATAATGTTGTTTAGTTGGTGTATTTAGTTGTTGGAATTAACTTAAAACTAATGTAATTAAAGTTAAAAAGTTTTTGTGTTGTTTAAATAAGAAAAAATAAATAATGTTGTTTAGTTAGTGAATTTAGTGGTTGGAATTAAGTAAAAACTAAACTAGTTCAAGTTAAAAAGTTGCTAACTTGTTTAAATAAGTTAAAATAAATATTGTGGTTTAGTTGATGGATTTAGTTGTTGGAATTAAGTCAAAACTAATGTAGTTAAGGAGAAAAAGTTGTTATGTTGCTTAAATAAGTTAACATAACTAATGTGGTTGAGATGTTGGAATTAAGTCAAAACTAAACTAGTGAAAGTTGTTAAGTTTAAATCAGTAAAGATAAATAATGCGATTTAGTTGGTGTATTTAATTGTTGGAATTAACTTAAAACTAATGTAATTAAAGTTAAAAAGTTGTTATTTTGTTTAAATAAGATAAAATAAATAATGTTGTTTAGTTAGTGAATTTAGTGGTTGAATTAAGTAAAAACTAAACTAGTTCAAGTTAAAAAGTTGTTAACTTGTTTAAATAAGTTAAAATAAATAATATGGTTTAGTTGGTGGATTTAGTTATTGAAATTAAGTCAAAATTAAACTAGTGAAAGTTGTTAAGTTGTTTAAATATGTTAAGATAAAAAAATGTAGTTTAGTTTGTGGATTTTGTTGTTGAAATTAAGGTAAAACTAAACTAGTTAAAGCTAAAAAGTTGTAAAGTTGTTTAAATAAGTTAAAATAAATATTGTGGTTTTGTTAGTGAATTTAGTTGTTGGCATTAAGTCAAAACTAATCTAGTTAAAGCTAAAATGTTGGTAAGTTATTTAAATAATTTAAAATAAATAATATGATTTAGTTAGTGAATTTAGTTGTTGGATTTAAATAAAAACTAACGTAGTTAAAGTTAAAAAGTTAAGTTTGTTTAAATAAGTTAAAATAAATTTTGCGATTTAGTTGGTGAATTTAGTTGTTTGAATAAAGTCAAAACTAAACTAGTTAGAGTGGTTAAGTTGTTTAAATAAGTTAAAATAAAAATGTTGGTTAGTTGGTGCATTTAGTTGTTGGAATTATGTCAAAACTAAATAAGTTAAAGTTAAAAAGTTATTTAAATAAGTTAAAATAAATAATGTGGTATAGTTAGTGAATTTAGTTCTTGGAATTAAGTCAAATCTATTGTCCTTAAAGTTAAAAAGTTAAGTTTATTTAAATAAGTTAAAAAAAATATTGTGGTTTAGTTGGTCGATTTAATTGTTGAATTAAGTCAAAACTAATGTAGTTAAAGTTAAAAAGTTGTTATGTTTTTTAAATAAGTTAAATTAAATAATGTGGTTGAATTGTTGGAATTAAGTCAAAACTAAACTAGTGAAAGTTGTTAAGTTTAAATCAGTAAAGATAAACAATGTGGTTTAGTTGGTGTATTTAGTTGTTGGAATTAACTTAAAACTAATGTAATTAAAGTTAAAAAGTTCTTATGTTGTTTAAATAAGATAAAATAAATAATGTTGTTTAGTTACTGAATTTAGTGGTTGTAATTAAGTCAAAACTAAACTAGTTCAAGTTAAAAGTTGTTAACTTATTTAAATAAGTTAAAATAAATAATGTGGTTTAGTTGGAGGATTTAGTTATTGGAATTAAGTCAAAATTAAACTAGTGAAAGTTGTTAAGTTGTTCAAATATGTTAAGATAAAAAATGTGGTTTAGTTTGTGGATTTAGTTGTTGAAATTAAGGTAAAACTAAACTAGTTAAAGCTAAAAAGTTGTAAAGTTGTTTAAATAAGTTAAAATAAATATTGTGGTTTTGTTAGTGAATTTTGTTGTTGGCTTTAAGTCAAAACTAAACTAGTTAAAGCTAAAATGTTGTTAAGTTATTTAAATAATTTAAAATAAATAATATGATTTAGTTAGTGAATTTAGTTATTGGATTAAAATCAAAACTAATATAGTTAAAGTTAAAAATTGAAGTTTGTTTAAATAAGTTAAAATAAATATTTCTATTTAGTTGGTGAATTTGGTTGTTTGAATAAAGTGAAAACAAAACTAGTTAAAGTTGTTAAGTTGTTTAAATAAGTTAAAATAAAAATGTCGCTTAGTTGATGCATTTAGTTGTTGGAATTAAGTCAAAATTAAATAAGTTAAAGTTAAAAAGTAGTTTAAATAAGTTAAAATAAATAATGTGGTTTAGTTAGTGAATATAGTTGTTAGAATTAAGTCAAAACTAATGTAGTTAAAGTTAAAAAGTTAAGTTTATTTAAATAAGTTAAAATAAATACTGTGGTTTAGTTGATGGATTTAGTTGTTGGAATTAAGTCAAAACTAATGTAGTTAAAGTGAAAAAGTTGTTATGTTGTTTAAATAAGTTAACATAAATAATGTGGTTGAGTTGTTGGATTTAAGTCAAAACTAAACTAATGAGAGTTGTTAAGTTTAAATAAGTAAAGATAAATAATGTTGTTTAGTTGGTGTATTTAGTTGTTGGAATTAACTTAAAACTAATGTAATTAAAGTTAAAAAGTTGTTATGTTGTTTAAATAAGATAAAATAAATAATGTTGTTTAGTTAGTGAATTTAGTGGTTGGAATTAAGTAAAAACTAAACTATTTCAAGTTAAAAAGTTGTTAACTTGTTTAAATAAGTTGAAATAAATAATGTGGTTTAGTTGGAGGATTTAGTTATTGAAATTAAGTCAAAATTAAACTAGTGAAAGTTGTTAAGTTGTTTAAATATGTTAAGATAAAAAATGTGGTTTAGTTTGTGGATTTAGTTGTTGAAATTAAGGTAAAACTAAACTAGTTAAAGCTAAAAAGTTGTAAAGTTGTTTAAATAAGTTAAAATAAATATTGTGGTTTTGTTAGTGAATTTAGTTGTTGGCATTAAGTCAAAACTAAACTAGGTAAAGCTAAAATGTTGTTAAGTTATTTAAATAATTTAAAATAAATAATATGATTTAGTTAGTGAATTTAGTTGTTGGATTTAAATCAAAACTAACGTAGTTAAAGTTAAAAATTGAAGTTTGTTTAAATAGGTTAAAATAAATATTGCGATTTAGTTGGTGAATTTAGTTGTTTGAATAAAGTGATAACTAAACTAGTTAGTGTTGTTAAGTTGTTTAAATAAGTTAAAATAAAAATGTCACTTAGTTGGTGCATTTAGTTTATGGAATTAAATCAAAACTAAATAAGTTAAAGTCAAAAAGTTATTTAAATAAGTTAAAATAAATAATGTGGTTTAGTTAGTGAATATAGTTGTTAGAATTAAGTCAAAACTAATGTAGTTAAAGTTAAAAAGTTAAGTTTATTAAAATAAGTTAAAATAAATATTGTGGTTTAGTTGATGGATTTAGGTGTTGGATTCAGTCAAAACTAATGTAGTTAAGGTGAAAAAGTTGTTATGTTGTTTAAATAAGTTAAAATAAATAATGTGGTTGAGTTGTTGGAATTAAGTCAAAACTAAACTAGTGAAAGTTTTTAAGTTTAAATCAGTAAAGATAGATAATGTGGTTTAGTTGGTGTATTTAGTTGTTGGAATTAACTTAAAACTAATGTAATTAGAGTTAAAAAGTTGTTATGTTGTTTAAATAAGATAAAATAAATAATGTTGTTTAGTTAGTGAATTTAGTGGTTGGAATTAAGTAAAAACTAAACTTGTTTAAGTTAAAAAGTTGTTAACTTGTTTAAATAAGTTAAAATAAATAATGTGGTTTAGTTGGAGGATTTAGTTATTGGAATTAAGTCAAAATTAAACTAGTGAAAGTTGTTAAGTTGTTTAAATATATTAAGATAAAATATGTGGTTTAGTTGGTGGATTTAGTTGTTGAAATTAAGGTAAAACTAAACTAGTTAAAGCTAAAAAGTTGTAAAGTTGTTTAAATAAGTTAAAATAAATATTGTGGTTTTGTTATTCAATTTAGTTGGTGGCATTAAGTCAAAACTAAACTAGTTAAAGCTAAAATGTTGTCAAGTTATTTAAATAATTTAAAATAAATAATATAATTTAATTAGTGAATTTAGTTGTTGGATTTAAATCAAAACTAATATAGTTAAAGTTAAAAATTTAAGTTTATTTAAATAAGTTAAAATAAATATTGCGATTTGGTTGGTGAATTTATTTGTTTGAATAAAGTGAAAACTATACTAGTTAAAGTTGTTAAGTTGTTTAAATAAGTTAAAATAAAAATGTCGCTTAGTTGGTGCATTTAGTTGGTGGAATTAAGTCAAAACTAAATAAGTTAAAGTTAAAAAGTAGTTTAAATAAGTTAAAATAAATAATGTGGTTTAGTTAGTGAATATAGTTGTTAGAATTAAGTCAAAACTAATGTAGTTAAAGTTAAAAAGTTAAGTTTATTTAAATAAGTTATAATAAATATTGTGGTTTAGTTGATGGATTTAGTTGTTGGAATTAAGTCAAAACTAATGTAGTTAAAGTGAAAAAGTTGTTATGTTGTTTAAATAAGTTAAAATAAATAATGTGGTTGAGTTGTTTGAATTAAGTCATAACTAAACTAGTGAGAGTTGTTAAGTTTAAATCAGTAAAGATAAACAATGTGGTTTAGTTTATGTATTTAGTTGTTGGAATTAACTTAAAACTAATGTAATTAAAGTTAAAAAGTTCTTATGTTGTTTAAATAAGATAAAATAAATAATGTTATTTAGTTAGTGAATTTAGTGGTTGAATTAAGTCAAAACTAAACTAGTTCAAGTTAAAAAGTTGTTAACTTGTTTAAATAAGTTAAAATAAATAATGTGGTTTAGTTGGAGTATTTAGTTATTGAAATTAAGTCAAAATTAAACTAGTGAAAGTTGTTAAGTTGTTTAAATATGTTAAGATAAAAAATGTGGTTTAGTTTGTAGATTTAGTTGTTGAAATTAAGGTAAAACTAAACTAGTTAAAGCTAAAAAGTTGTAAAATTGTTTAAATAAGGTAAAATAAATATTGTGGTTTTGTTAGTGAATTTAGGTGTTGGCATTAAGTCAAAACTAAACTAGTTAAAGTTAAAATGTTGTTAAGTTATTTAAATAATTTAAAATAAATAATGTGATTTAGTTAGTGAATTTAGTTTTTGGATTTAAATCAAAACTAACATAGTTAAAGTTAAAAAGTTAAGTTTGTTTAAATAAGTTAAAATAAATATTGCAATTTAGTTGATGAATTTAGTTGTTTGAATAAAGTCAAAACTAAACTAGCTAGAGTGGTTAAGTTGTTTAAATAAGTTAAAATAAAAATGTTGGTTAGTTGGTGCATTTAGTTGTTGGAATTATGTCAAAACTAAATAAGTTAAAGTTAAAAAGTTAATTAAATAAGTTAAAATAAATAATGTGGTATAGTTAGTGAATTTACTTCTTGGAATTAAGTCAAATCCATTGTCGTTAAAGTTAAAAAGTTATGTTTATTTAAATAAGTTAAAAAAAATATTGTGGTTAGTTGGTCGATTTAGTTGTTGGAATTAAATCAAAACTAATGTAGTTAAGGAGAAAAAGTTCTTATGTTGTTTAAATAAGTTAACATAAATAATGTGGTTGAGATGTTGGAATTAAGTCAAACCTAAACTAGTGAAAGTTGTTAAGTTTAAATCAGTAAAGATAAATAATGCGGTTTAGTTGGTGTATTTAGTTGTTGGAATTAACTTAAAACTAATGTAATTAAAGTTAAAAAGTTGTTATTTTGTTTAAATAAGATAAAATACATAATGTTGTTTAGTTAATGAATTTAGTGGTTGAATTAAGTAAAAACTAAACTTGTTCAAGTTAAAAAGTTGTTAACTTGTTTAAATAAGTTAAAATAAATAATATGGTTTAGTTGGTAGATTTAGTTATTGAAATTAAGTCAAAATTAAACTAGTGAAAGTTGTTAAGTTGTTTAAATATGTTAAGATAAAAAAATGTGGTTTAGTTTGTGGATTTTGTTGTTGAAATTAAGGTAAAACTAAACTAGTTAAAGCTAAAAAGTTGTAAAGTTGTTTAAATAAGTTAAAATAAATATTGTGGTTTTGTTAGTGAATTTAGTTGTTGGCATTAAGTCAAAACTAAACTAGTTAAAGTTAAAATGTTGGTAAGTTATTTAAATAATTTAAAATAAATAATATGATTTAGTTAGTGAATTTAGTTGTTGGATTTAAATCAAAACTAACGTAGTTAAAGTTAAAAAGTTAAGTTTGTTTAAATAAGTTAAAATAAATATTGCTATTTAGTTGGTGAATTTAGTTGTTTGAATAAAGTCAAAACTAAACTAGTTAGAGTGGTTAAGTTGTTTAAATAAGTTAAAATAAAAATGTTGGTTAGTTGGTGCATTTAGTTGTTGGAATTATGTCAAAACTAAATAAGTTAAAGTTAAAAAGTTATTTAAATAAGTTAAAATAAATAATGTGGTATAGTTAGTGAATTTAGTTCTTGGAATTAAGTGAAATCTATTGTCCTTAAAGTTAAAACATTAAGTTTAATTAAATAAGTTAAAAAAAATATTGTGGTTTAGTTGGTCGATTTAATTGTTGGAATTAAGTCAAAACTAATGTAGTTAAAGTTAAAAAGTTGTTATGTTGTTTAAATAAGTTAAAATAAATAATGTGGTTGAGTTGTTGGAATTAAGTCAAAACTAAACTAGTGAAAGTTGTTAAGTTTAAATCAGTAAAGATAAACAATGTGGTTTAGCTGGTGTATTTAGTTGTTGGAATTAACTAAAAACTAATGTAATTAAAGTTAAAAAGTTCTTATGTTGTTTAAATAAGATAAAATAAATAATGTTGTTTAGTTACTGAATTTAGTGGTTGTAATTAAGTCAAAACTAAACTAGTTCAAGTTAAAAAGTTGTTAACTTATTTAAATAAGTTAAAATAAATAATGTGGTTTAGTTGGAGGATTTAGTTATTGGAATTAAGTCAAAATTAAACTAGTGAAAGTTGTTAAGTTGTTTAAATATGTTAAGATAAAAAATGTGGTTTAGTTTGTGGATTTAGTTGTTGAAATTAAGGTAAAACTAAACTAGTTAAAGCTAAAAAGTTGTAAAGTTGTTTAAATAAGTTAAAATAAATATTGTGGTTTTGTTAGTGAATTTAGTTGTAGGCATTAAGTCAAAACTAAACTAAGTTAAAGTTAAAAAATAGTTTAAATAAGATAAATAAATAATGTGGTTTAGTTAGTGAATATAGTTGTTAGAATTAAGTCAAAACTAATGTAGTTAAAGTTAAAAAGTTAAGTTTATTTAAATAAGTTAAAATAAATACTGTGGTTTAGTTGATGGATTTAGTTGTTGAATAAAGTCAAAACTAAACTAGTTAAAGTTGTTAAGATGTTTAAATAAGTTAAAATAAAAATGTTGCTTAGTTGGTGCATTTAGTTGTCGGAATTAAGTCAAAACTGAATAAGTTAAAGTTAAAAAGTTATTTGAATAAGTTAAAATAAATAATGTGGTTTAGTTAGTGAATTTAGTTCTTGGAATTAAGTCAAATCTATTGTCGTTAAAGTTAAAAAGTTAAGTTTATTTAAATAAGTTAAAATAAATATTGTGGTTTAGTTGATAGATTTAGTTGTTGGAATTAAGTCAAAACTAATGTAGTTAAAGTGAAAAAGTTGTTATGTTGTGTAAATAAGTTAAAATAAATAATGTGGTTGGGTTGTTGAATTAATTCAAAACTAAACTAGTGAAAGTTGTTAAGTTTAAATCAGTAAAGATAAATAATGTGGTTTAGTTGGTGTATTTTGTTGTTCGAATTAACTTAAAACTACTGTAATTAAAGTTAAAAAGTTGTTATGTTGTTTAAATAATTTAAAATAAATAATGTGGCTGAGTTACTGAATTTAGTTGTTGGAATTAAAGCAAAACTAAACTAGTTAAAGTTATAAAGTTGTTAAGTTGTTTAAATAAGCTAAAATAAATAATGTGGTTTAGTTGGAGCATTTAGTCACTGAAATTAAGTCAAAACTAAACTAGTTAAAGTTATTTAGTTGTTTAAATAAGTTAAGATAAATAACGTGGTTTAGTTTGTGAATTTAGTAGTTTGAATTAAGTCAAAACTAATGTAGTTAAAGTTAAAAAGTTGTTATGTTGTTTAAATAAGTTAAAATAAATAATTTAGTTTAGTTAGTGAATTTTGTTGTTGCAATTAAGTCAAAACTAAAGTAGTTAAAGTTAAAAAGTTGTTCAAAAATGTTAAGATAAAAAATGTGGTTTAGTTAAAAAATTTAGTTGTTGGAGTTAAGTCAAAACTAAACTAGTGAAAGTTCTTAAGTTGTTTAAATGAGTTAAGATACATAATGTGGTTTAGTTTGTGCATTTAGTTGTTGGAATTAAGTCAAAACTAAATTAGGTAAATTTAAAAAGTTTTTTAATTGTTTTATTAAGTTAAAATAAATTTTGTGGTTTAGTTGGTTGATTTAATTGTTGAAATTAAGTCAAAACTAAACTAGTTAAAGTTGTTAAGTTGTTTAAATAAGTTAAAATAAATAATGTGGAGTAGTTAGTGAATTTAGTTGCTGGAATTAAAGCAAAATTAAACTTGTTAAAGTTAAAAAGTTGTTTAAATTAGTGAAAAAAAATAATGTGGTTTAGTTAGTCAATTTAGTTGTTATAATTAAATCAAAACTAATGTAGTAAAATTTAAAAATTTATTTTGTTTAAATAAGTTAAAAGAAATATTGTGGTTTAGTTAGTGGATTTAGTTATTGAAATTAAATCAAAACTTAACTAATTAAAGTTATTAAGTTGCTTAAATAAGTCAAAATAAATAATGTCGTTTAGTTGGTGGATTTAGTTGTTTGAATTAAGTAAAAACTAAACTAGTTAAAGTTATTAAGTTATTTAAATAAGTTAAAATAAATAATGTTGTTTAGTTGGTGGATTTAGTTGTCGGAATTAAGTCAAAACAAAAGTATTTAAAGTTGTTTAGATAAGTTAAAATAAATAATGTTGTTTAGTTAGTTAATTTAGTTGTTGGAATTAAGTCATGTCACGACCCAAAAATGGATGTGATGGCACTCGTCGTATCCCATCAAGACAAGTCAGCCTAAAATCCAATCATTTCGATAAAGTGCGGAAATAAAGCAAAATTCAATAATAATTACTATTACGAAAACAAGTCAACTTAATTCAATCCCCAAAACCCGATTGTCACGTGCATAAGCCTCTAATGTAAATACTAGAATCGAAATAAAAATACGCAAGTCTCAAATGACGTTGTCTTTCAAGTAAAAAGAAAATCATAAACAGGAGTAAGAAGGTTCGCTGAGATGACAAACAGCTACCTCTCAAATCTCCACAGAAAGCCTCGGAAACGAGGAGAACAGAAGGTATCACGAAGATCCGGGCTCGTAACCTACAAAAGATTGTAGAAGCAAGGGGTGAGTACCAAACCACACGGTATTCAACAAGCAAACCTCTAAACACAAGCTAAGGGTACAGAATACGGGTACTCCTTACACCCCATCCTAACCTCCATAACTACAACCCGCATAAAACCAAAAATTTCAACCTAACAATTCACGGTTTACAAAGCATACAGCTCAACAACAAAGACTCTAACAGATTATATATTCTCAATAACAACTCAATATTCATCATTAACAAGTTTCACAGAAAGGCACTCACAAGATCAGCAACACACAAGATCAAGTTCATCAATAATAAAAATGTGCAATGCAATGAAATGCAATGTCAAATATAGTGATGCATGTCTGACCTAATGATACACACCCGCTGTCTCTCAGTCCGGGACCCATGGGGGACATATCTGTCCATGCATCCATCGCGGCGCGCGATACGACCCTCGATAATAATAACCATCGCGGCGCACGATACATCCCTTGAAATATAGTATCCATCGCGGCGCGCGATACGTCCCTCGAAATGGTACATCATCTTATCACATAACACTTATCACAATCATGTCTCAGAACAATGCAAATAACATGTTCACACAAATAATGAGGAGATGACCATTTTCATAACATTGCACAACTCACAATAACATAATCATGATACAACTTCAACAATGGTTCAACTAGTCTTTCAAATAATTCTCAACACATCAGACAAACAATTGATCACATTACTCCCAACCATATACCACAAGGAAATACGCGAATTCCGTACGCTTAACAAGGGTTTAGAAATTCACTTGCCTCAATTGATTCACAATTCACTCCGAGGCTTGAGCCTTCCCTTTTCGTTGAGCTTCCAACTCAAAGCAGTCTATTCACATTAATAATCACAATAAGGTTTTGAAACTAAAAACACCCACATTACTTTTTGTCTAGCCTAGACTCAAAAACTCATATTTTCCAATTTCAAGTCTAAAATTATGCCTCAATTTCATTAAATAATATAAATCTAATGATATTCATATAATATAGTATCCCTAAAATTTAAGCACATCACACCAATACGCTAGAACATGGATCATAATGTGATCACCATGAAGAACTTTGCAACTCCAAAATCCATAGAAACCAGTAACCTCTAATGTCAAAATAACATTTTAACCCATATTACTTACATTCAACTATCACTGCCAATGCTAATCAAGCATATTCTACTATCACTGACAATCATTGCCTTATCATTGGCAATGATTGTGTCTCACAATTTTTTTTTTTTTTTTACTATCAGTCACAAAGCACGGGCAATCCACTCAATTTGCAACAATTCACCTCTTAATTCTTCAATCCAATAATATTATATCCTATATGCAACAATATTATAAGTAGACACTAGTTGAAACTCACTTGAATATTACTTACAGTTTCGTCGCTCTTTTTCGGTACCGCAACAATAGTTTTGTTCGACAATGGTTTCTCCCCTGCAGCACTTTGAATCGTCGTGGATGAAGACCTCTACGAGAGGCTAACTGTTTTTTTTTTCTTTTAATTGATTAGGGCAAATAATTATGACCCACTGAATAACTAAAGAAATATTAAATCTCACTAGCTTATATTAATATATAAATGAACTTGGCCCATTAACCACCAACTAAATAAATAAATTACCCGTAAATTAATTAACTATTGTTAAATGACTATTCAAAATTATAAAAAAATGACCTTTCGGGTCTGGGTCATTACAAGTCAAAACTAAACTAGTTCAAGTTAAAAAGTTGTTCACTTATTTAAATAAGTTAAAAAAAATTATGTGGTTTAGTTGGTGGATTTAGTTATTGGAGTTAAGTCAAAACTAAACTAGTGAAAGTTGTTAAGTTGTTTAAATATGTTAAGATAAATAATGTGGTTTAGTTTGGGGATTTAGATGTTGAAATTAAGGTAAAACTAAACTAGTTAAAGCTAAAAAGTTGTAAAGTAGTTTAAATAAGTTAAAATAAATATTGTGGTTTTGATAGAGAATTTAGTTGTTGGCATTAACTCAAAACTAAACTAGTGAAATTTAAAATGTTGTTAAGTTGTTTAAATAATTTAAAATAAATAATATGATTTAGTTAGTGAATTTAGTTGTTGGATTTAAGTCAAAACTAATGTAGTTAAAGCTAAAAAGTTAAGTTTGTTTAAATAAGTTAAAATAAATATTGCGATTTAGTTGGTGAATTTAGTTGTTTGCATAAAGTCAAAACTAAACTAGTTAAAGTGGTTAAGTTGTTTAAATGAGTTAAAATAAAAATGTCGCTTAGTTGGTGCATTTAGTTGTCGGAATTAAGCCAAAACTAAATAGGTTAAAGTTAAAAAGTTATTTAAATAAGTTAAAATAAATAATGTGGTTTAGTTAGTGAGTTTAGTTGTTGGAATTAAGTCAAATCTATTGTCGTTAAAGTTAAAAAGTTAAGTTTATTTAAATAAGTTAAAATAAATATTGTGGTTTAGTTGGTCGATTTAGTTATTGGAATTAAGTCAAAACTAATGTAGTTAAAGTCAAAAAGTTGGTATGTTATTTAAATAAGTTAAAATAAATAATGTGGTTGAGTTGTTGGTATTAAATCAAAACTAAACTAGTGAAAGTTGTTAAGTTAAAATCAGTAAAGATAAATAATGTGGTTTAGTTTGGGTATTTAGTTGTTGGAATTAACTTAAAACTAATGTAATTAAAGTTAAAAAGTTGTTATGTTGTTTAAATAATTTAAAATAAATAATGTTGTTTAGTTAGTGAATTTAGTTGTTGGAATTAAAGCAAAACTAAACTAGTTAAAGTTAAAAAGTTGTTAAGTTGTTTAAATAAGTTAAAATAAATAATGTGGTTTAGTTGGAGGATTTAGTCACTGAAATTAAGTCAAAACTAAACTAGTGAAAGTTATTTAGTTGTTTAAATAAGTTAAGATAAATAACGTGGTTTAGTTTGTGGATTTAGTAGTTGGAATTAAGTCAAAACTAATGTAGTTAAAGTTAAAAAGTTGTTATGTTGTTTAAATAAGTATAAATAAATAATGTAGTTTAGTTAGTGAATTTTGTTGTTGCAATTAAGTCAAAACTAAAGTAGTTAAAGTTAAAAAGTTGTTCAAAAATGTTAAGATAAAAAATGTGGTTTAGTTAGAAAATTTAGTAGTTGGAGTTAAGTCAAAACTGAACTAATGAAAGTGCTTAAGTTGTTTAAATAAGTTAAGTTAAATAATGTGGTTTAGTTTGTGGATTTAGTTGTTGGAATTAAGTCAGAACTAAATTAGGTAAATTTAAAAACTTTTTTATTTGTTTTATTAAGTTAAAATAAATTTTGTGGTTTAGTTGGTTGATTTAATTGTTGAAATTAAGTCAAAACTAAACTAGTTAAAGTTGTTAAGTTGTTTAAATAAGTTAAAATAAATAATGTGAATTAGTTAGTAAATTTAGTTGTTGGAATTAAAGCAAAACTAAACTTGTTAAAGTTAAAAAGTTGTTAAGTTGTTTAAATTAGTGAAAATAAATAATGTGGTTTAGTTAGTCAATTTAGTTGTTAGAATTAAATCAAAACTAATGTAGTAAAATTTAAAAAGGTAATTTTGTTTAAATAAGTTAAAATAAATATTGTGGTTTAGTTAGTGGATTTAGTTGTTGGAATTAAATCGAAACTTAACTAGTTAAACTTATTAAGTTGCTTAAATAAGTCAAAATAAATAATGTCGTTTAGTTGGTGGATTTAGTTGTTTGAATTAAGTAAAAACTAAACTAGTTAAAGTTATTAAGTTATTTAAATAAGTTAAAATAAATAATGTTGTTTAGTTGGTGGATTTAGTTGTCGGAATTAAGTCAAAACAAAAGTATTTAAAGTTGTTTAGATAAGTTAAAATAAATAATGTGGTTTAGTTAGTGAATTTAGTTCTTGGAATTAAGTCAAATCTATTGTCATTAAAGTTAAAAAGTTAAGTTTATTTAAATAAGTTAAAATAAATATTGTGGTTTAGTTGGTAGATTTAGTTATTGGAATTAAGTCAAAACTAAACTAGTAAAAGTTGTTAAGTTGTTTAAATATGTTAAGATAAAAAATGTGGTTTAATTTGGGGATTTAGTTGTTGAAATTAAGGTAAAACTAAACTAGTTAAAGCTAAAAAGTTGTAAAGTAGTTTAAATAAGTTAAAATAAATATTGTGGTTTTGATAGTGAATTTAGTTGTTGGCATTAAGTCAAAACTAAACTAGTGAAATTTAAAATGTTGTTAAGTTATTTAAATAATTTAAAATAAATGATATGATTTAGTTAGTGAATTTAGTTGTTGGATTTAAGTCAAAACTAATGTAGTTAAAGTTAAAAAGTTAAGTTTGTTTAAATAAGTTAAAATAAATATTGCGATTTAGTTGGTGGATTTAATTGTTTGAATAAAGTCAAAACTAAACTAGTTAAAGTTGTTAAGTTGTTTAAATAAGTTAAAATAAAAATGTAGCTTAGTTGGTGCATTTAGTTGTTGGAATTAAGTCAAAACTAAATAAGTTAAAGTTAAAAAGTTATTTAAATAAGTTAAAATAAATAATGTGGTTTAGTTAGTGAATTTAGTTCTTGGAATTAATTAAATCTATTGTCGTTAGAGTTAAAATGTTAAGTTTATTTAAATAAGTTAAAATAAATATTGTGGTTTAGTTGGTCGATTTAGTTGTTGGAATTAAGTCAAAACTAATGTAGTTAAAGTGAAAAAGTTGTTATGTTATTTAAATAAGTTAAAATAAATAATGTGGTTGAGTTGTTGGAATTAAGTTAAAACTAAACCAGTGAAAGTTGTTAAGGTTAAATCAGTAAAGATAAATAATGTGGTTTAGTTGGTGTATTTAGTTATTGGAATTAAGTTAAAACTAATGTAATTAAAGTTAAAAAGTTCTTATGGTTTTTAAATAAGATAAAATAAATAATGTTGTTTAGTTAGTGAATTTAGTGGTTGAATTAAGTCAAAACTAAACTAGTTCAAGTTAAAAAGTTGTTTACTTGTTTAAATAAGTTAAAATAAATAATGTGGTTTAGTTGATGGATTTAGTTATTGGAATTAAGTCAAAATTAAACTAGTGAAAGTTGTTAAGTTGTTTAAATATGTTAAGATAAAAATTGTGGTTTAGTTTGTGGATTTAGTTGTTGAAATTAAGGTAAAACTAAACTAGTTAAAGCTAAAAAATTGTAAAGTTGTTTAAATAAGTTAAAATAAATATTGTGGTTTTGTTAGTGAATTTAGTTGTTGGCATTAAGTCAAAACTAAACTAGTTAAAGTTAAAAATTCACTAAGTTTTTTAAGTAATTTAAAATATATAATGAGATTTAGTTAGTGAATTTAGTTGTTGGAATTAAGTCCAAACTAATGTAGTTAAAGTTAAAAAGTTAAGTTTGTTTAAATAAGTTAAAATAAATATTGCGATTTAGTTGGTGGATTTAGTTGTTTGAATAAAGTCAAAACTAAACTAGTTAAAGTGGTTAAGTTGTTTAAATAAGTTAAAATAAAAATGTCGCTTAGTTGGTGCATTTAGTTGTTGGAATTAAGTCAAAACTAAATAAGTTAAAGTTAAAAAGTTATTTAAATATGTTAAAATAAATAATGTGGTTTAGTTAGTGAATTTAGTTCTTGGAATTAAGTCAAATCTATTGTAGTTAAAGTTAAAAAGTTAAGTTTATTTAAATAAATTAAAATAAATATTGTGGTTTAGTTGGTGGGTCACGACCCAAAAATGGATGTTATGGCACTCGTCGTATCCCACCAAGACAAGTCAGCCTAAAACCAATCATTTTGATGAAGTGCGGAAATAAAGCAAAGTTCAATAATAATTACTATTACGAAAACAAGTCAACTTAATTTAATTCCCAAAACCTGGTTGTCACGTGCACAAGCATCTAATGTAAATACTAGCATTGAAATAAAATATGCAAGTCTCAAATGACGTTGTCTTTCAAGTAAAAACAAAGTCATAAACAGGAGTAAGAAGGTTCGTTGAGATGACAAACAGCTACCTCTCAGATCTCCACAGAAAGCCTCGAAAACGAAGAGAATGAAAGATATCACGAAGATCCGGGCTCGTAACCTACAAAAAATTGTAGAAACAAGGGGTGAGTACCAAACCACACGGTACTCAACAAGCAAACCTCTAAACACAAGCTAAGAGTACAGAATACGGGTACTCCTTACACCCCATCCTAACCTCCATAACTACAACCTGCGTAAAACCAGCCCAACCTAACAATTCACAGTTTACAAAGCATACAACTCAACAACAGCACCCTAATAGATTCTATATTCTCAATAACATATCAATATTCCTCAATAACAAGTTTCACAGAAAGGCACTCACAAGATCAGCAACACAAGATCAAGTTCATTAATAATAAAAATGTGCAATGCAATGAAATGCAATGTCAAGTATAGTGATGCATGTCTGACCTAATGATACACACCCGCTGTCTCTCAGTTCGGGACCCATGGGGGACATATCTGTCCATGCATTCATCGCGGCGCGCGATACGACCCTTGATAATAGTAACCATCGCGACGCGCGATACGTCCCTCGAAATATAGTATCCATCGCGGCGCGCGATACGTCCCTCGAAATGGTACATCATCTCATCACATAACACTTATCACAATAATGTCTCAGTATAATGCAAATAACATGTTCACACAAATGATGAGGAGATGACCATTTTTATAACATTGCACAAATCACAACAACACCATCAGGGTACAAGTATACAATGGTTCAACAAGTCTTTCAAACAATTCTCAACACATTACACAAATAATTAATCACATTACTCCCAACCATATACCACAAGGAAATACACGAATTCCATACGCTTAACAAGGGTTTAGAAATCCACTTGCCTCAAATAACTGAACAATCACTCTAAGACTTGAGCCTTCCCTTTTCGTCGAGCTTCCAAATCAATGCAATCTATTCAAGTACATATTCACAATAAGATTTCGAAACTAACAACGCCCATATTACTATAGGTTTAGCCTTGACCTACAAATTCGCTAGACTTTATAATCAAGTTCGTAACTCTTGATGCCAAATAACATTTAACCATCATATATTTATTTATTTATTCAATTAACTCCTGATACTTACCTTTAAATTTCCAGAACAACTCACGGTACAAACATGCATCAATATACCTTATTCTCTCATCCAATACTTCTATCCAATAATTTTATTTTATTTTTATTATCATTCATTGCCTTCTAATGCCATAATTATCCATAGCACTTATCCCTAAATCCTTAAGCTAATGTTCCAATCGAGAATAATATACTAACTTGTTAAAGTACTAATCCGTAGAACTATTTCAATAGTAGCTAGGTAAATAATAGTGTAACAAATCCTTTCGTAGTAATAATTATCACCTTTAAAGCCACCATACCCACGAACACATGCGGCAGCCACATATGGCTTCAAGATTCTAAAACTTTAAATTCCTCATCTTCACTTCATTAATATAATAATCATTATTATGAATTTCTATCCAATTCTTAAGAAATTACTACATAGATAGACCAACACGTATACAAAGATAAGAATTCTAATTAAACCTTACCCGAACAATCGTTGTTAACTCGCTTTCTCTTTCTCCGTTTTTAGTTTTGATAGTGGGACGCCGCATGAATTGTGCAAAGAATGAAAAGAAGAGAAATTTATTTTATTAAACCTTATTTAACTCTAATTTATTTTTAACACATGGCCCTAATGGTATAGGATCTTAATTAAATGATCACTTTAGCCCACTAACTATCGATTACTTAACTCAAGTTAAACGAATAGTTAAAAATTTCCAAAAATGACCTTCTGGGTCATCACAATTTAATTGTTGGAATTAAGTCAAAACTAATGTAGTTAAAGTTAAAAAGTTGTTATGTTGTTTAAATAAGTTAAAATAAATAATGTGGTTGAGTTGTTGGAATTAAGTCAAAACTAAACTAGTGAAAGTTGTTAAGTTTAAATCAGTAAAGATAAATAATGAGGTTTAGTTGGTGTATTTAGTTGTTGGAATTAACTTAAAACTAATGTAATTAAAGTTAAAAAGTTCTTATGTTGTTTAAATAACATAAAATAAATAATGTTGTTAAGTTAGTGAATTTAGTGGTTGGAATTAAGTCAAAACTAAACTAGTTCAAGTTAAAAAGTTGTTTACTTGTTTAAATAAGTTAAAATAAATAATGTGATTTAGTTTGAGGATTTAGTTATTGGAATTAAGTCAAAACTAAACTAGTGAAAGTCGTTAAGTTGTTTAAATAAGTTAAGATAAATAATGTAGTTTATTTTGTGGATTTAGTCGTTGGAATTAAGTCAAAACTAAATTAGGTAAATTCAAAAAGTTTTTTTAATTGTTTTGTTAAGTTAAAAAAAATATTGTGGTTTAGTTGGTGGATTTAGTTGTTGGAATTAAGTCAAAATTAAACTAGTTAAAGTTGTTAAATTGTTTAATGAAGTTAAAATAAATAATGTGGATTAGTCAGTAAATTTAGTTGTTGGAATTAAAGCACAACTAAACTTGTTAAAGTTAAAAAGTTTTTAAGTTGTTTAAATAAGTGAAAATAAATAATGGGGTTTAGTTAGTGAATTTAGTTGTTAGAATTAAGTCAAAACTAATGTAGTTAAAGTTAAAAAGTTAATTTTGTTTAAAAAAGTTAAAATAAATACTGTGGTTTAGTTGGTGGATTTAATTGTTGGAATTATTTCAAAACTTAACTAGTCAAAGTTATTAAGTTGCTAAAATAAGTCAAAATAAATAATTTCGTTTAGTTGGTGGATTTAGTTGTTTAAATTAAGTCAAAATGTAATGACCCAGAAGGTCATTTTTGGAAATTATCATGAAAATTACCATTTTACCCCTCTTGATAGTTGTCTCGGGTCATTTCTTATAAGTCGATGAAGTTGGTGTGGCAATTTTGAAGCTATTCGATAACTACAATTATTAAATGGACATGTATTTATTTAGTTAATTGATAATAATGGGCCAAGTCTGAAAATTCATTTAAGACCCTATTCCTTTTAGCCCATATTTATAAAAAAATAAGTTTGTAGGGTTTATTTTAGTAAAGAGAAAAAAAGGAATTAAAACTTACTTGCGACGTTCAAACTCTTGCATTAAGGTAAGAACATCAAGTGTTGAATCCTATATTTCAAGTGTTGAATCATATACATAATATATTTTGGGTTTATGAAATAATTCATGTGTCGTCACTTGAAAAATAGAACGTATTTTATGTGATTAGAAACTATTGTGTTTCGTACTACTGTTATTGCTGCCAGCCTACCACATGATTCCTTAAGAATTTGGAGAGAAAATTGTAGAATTGGTGACTTAGTAATGATTGGATGATGATTACTTAGTAATTATGGACATGACATTAATTAGTCCTTTTCTCTAAGAATGCATTTTGTTTGGCCAGTATACCAAGTTTTTCCGGAGTATAGTTATGCATTAATGGTGTATGATAATTTAGTTCCCAATTTCTTTGGTATATTGGGTGAGTGTAATTAAATATTGGTATATTATATTATCTGAAATATAATAGGGTTGAAAATTGAATCTTAACCCTAGACTTGAAACTTGGAAGTATGAGGGTTAACAAATTAGCATCAAAATTACGGAACTTGATTTTAGGTTTGTGTAAGTTTTTGGGTCTAAGCTAGACCTATAGTAATATGGTTGTTATTAGTTATGAAATCTTATCGTGGTTTATTTATTTCAATAGATTGTATTGATTTGGAAGCCTAACTAAAGGGGAAGGCTCAAGAGTCGGAGTGAATATTCGATGCTTTGAGGCAAGTGGATTTCTAAACCCTTGTTAAGCGTATGAAATTCATATATTTCCTTGTGGTATATGGTTGGGATTAATGTGATCAATTGTTTGTGTGATGTGTTGAGAATTGTTTGAAAGACTTGTTGAACCATTGTTGAAGTTGTATCATGATTGTGTTGTTGTGATTTGTGCAATGTTATGAAAATGGTCATCTCCTCATTATTTGTGTAAACATGTTATTTGCATTGTTCTGGGACATGATTGTGATAAGTGTTATGTGATAAGATGATGTACGATTTCGAGGGACGTATCGCGCGCCGCGATGGATACTATATTTCGAGGGACGTATCGCGCGCCGCAATGGTTACTATTATCAAGGGTTGTATCGCGCGCCGCGATGGATGCATGGACAGATATGTCCCCCATGGATCCCGGACTGAGAGACAGCGGGTGTGTATCATTAGGTCAGACATGCATCACTATACTTGACATTGCATTTCATTGCATTGAGCATTTTTATTATTGATGAACTTGATCTTGTGTGTTGCTGATCTTGTGAGTGCCTTTCTGTGAAACTTGTTATTGAGAAATATTGAGATGTTATTGAGAATATATAATCTGTTAGAGTGCTGTTGTTGAGTTGTATGCTGTGTAAACTGTGAATTGTTAGGTTAGGCCTGGTTTTATGCAAGTTGTAATTATGGAGGTTAGGATGGGGTGTAAGGAGTACCCGTATTTTGTACCCTTAGCTTGTATTTAGAGGTTTGCTTGTTGAGTACCGTGTGGTTTGGTACTCACCCCTTGCTTCTACAATCTTTTGTAGGTTACGAGCCCGGATCTTCGTGATACCTTCCATTCTCTTCGTTTCCGAGGCTTTCCATGGAGATCTGAGAGGTAGCTGTTTGTCATCTCAGCGAACCTTCTTACTCCTGTTTATGATTTTGTTTTTACTTGAAAGACAACGTCATTTGAGACTTGCGTATTTTTATTTTGATTCTAGTATTTACATTAGAGGCTTGTACACGTGACAACCAGGTTTTGGGGATTGAACTAAGTTGACTTGTTTTCGTAATAGTAATTGTTATTGAACTTTGCTTTATTTCCGCACTTTATCAAAATGATTGGGTTTTAGGCTAACTTGTCTTGGTGGGATACGACGAGTGCCATCACATCTATTTTTGGGTCGTGACACAAAACTAAACTAGTTATAGTTATTAAGTTGTTTAAATAAGTTAAAATAAATAATGTCCTGTAGTTGTCGAAATTAAGTCAAAACAAAAGTTTTTAAAGTTGTTAAGTTGTTTAAATAAGTTAAAATAAATAATGTTGTTTAGTTAATGAATTTAGTTGTTGGAATTAAGTCAAAACTAAACCAGTTTAAGTTAAAAAGTTGTTAACTTATTTAAATAAGTTAAAATAAATAATGTGGTTTAGTTGGTGGATTTAGTTATTGGAATTAACTCAAAATTAAACTAGTGAAAGTTGTTAAGTTGTTTAAATATGTTAAGATAAATAATGTGGTTTAGTTGTTGAAATTAAGTTAAAATTAAACTAGTTAAAGTTAAAAAGTTGTAAAGTTGTTTAAATATGTTAAAATAAATATTGTGGTTTTGTTAGGGAATTTAGTTGTTGGAATTTAGTCAAAACTAAACTTGTTAAAGTTAAAAAGTTATTAAGTTGTTTAAATAATTTAAAATAAATAATGTGATTTAGTTAGTGAATTTACTTGTTGGATTTAAGTCAAAACTAATGTAGTTAAAGTGAAAAAGTTAAGTTTGTTTAAATAAGTTAAAATAAATATTGCGATTTAGTTGGTGGATTTAGTTGTTTGAATAAAGTTAAAACTAAACTAGTTAAAGTTGTTAACTTGTTTAAATAAGTAAAAATAAAAATGTCGCTTAGTTGGTGCATTTAGTTATTGGAATTAAGTCAAAACTAAATAAGTTAAAGTGAAAAAGTTATTTAAATAAGTTAAAATAAATAATGTGGTTTAGTTAGTGAATTTAGTTTCTAGAATTAAGTCAAAACTATTGTAGTTAAAGTTAAAATGTTAAGTTTATTTAAGTAAGTTAAAATAAATATTGTGGTTTAGTTGGTCGATTTAGTTGTTGGAATTAAGTCAAAATAATATAGTTAAAGTTAAAAAGTTGTTATGTTGTTTAATGTCACGACCCAAATTGAGTCATGAGTGGCACCCACACTTAACCTCCTAAGTGGGCGGACCAAAGAATCTAAACCCCAACATATACCAATAATTCAACTACGAATAACAACAATAACGCGGAAGCTCCAAAACTTATTAAAGTAGCCAATCAAATAAATCTCTAAAGTCTATTACATATTATCCCCAAAATCTGAAAGTCATCACATCAAAAACATCTAATCTCTAAATACTAAGTCCAAGAGTATCAAAGACACCGAAATAAATGAAATAAAGTAATTTGTGTCCGAAAACTATAGACATCAAG